>SJYT01033854.1:68647-126395 GCA_006410635.1 Cephalophus harveyi
AACCAGTCCATTCTGAAGGAGATCAGCCCTGGGATTTCTTTGGAAGGAATGATGCTAAAGCTGAAACTCCTGTACTTTGGCCACATCATGTGAAGAGCTGACTCATTGGAAAAGACTCTGATGCTGGGAGGGATTGGGAGCAGGAGGAGAAGGGGATGACAGAGGATGAGATGGCTGGATGGCATCACTGACTCGATGGATGTAAGTCTGAGTGAACTCCGGGAGTTGGTGATGGACAGGGAGGCCTGGCGTGCTGAGATTCATGGGGTCGCAAAGAGTTGGACACGACTGAGACTGAACTGAACTGAACTGAGTAAGTTAAAGTGATATATTTATATGATCTCGGTAAGGCAGAGAGTGGAAATAACTAGTACTTAGAGGATTTGGACATAAACAAACTTCCTATTCAGAATCTGGGTCTGGTGGATTATGAGGATTCTGGTTGAGGTCTCTCCACAGAGCAGTGTAAGAGTAATGTTTAATGGAGTTTTGTATTTGCCATTTAAGTTGAACTAATATGCACACAGGATGATTCTTTAGTAGAAATAAAAGTTAAAAATAAACTCAAGATCCCTTTGCTATGTCATTAGAACATAAGAAGGAGTGAAGGTAAATATGTGAGTAAAAATGCGAAGAAAGAAAATTTAAGTGAAAAGACTAATAGACTAAGAAGTGAACTCTGGTGGAAATTGATATTTAATGGCTAAAGAGATGAAGACTCTGAGATAGGAAGAAATCTGAAAAGGAAATCTCTGTAAGTATGATAACTATAACTAAAGAACATTGACACTAATTCTTTTCCTATCTTTCCCAAAAGGGATTGCACGTGTGCTAAGTCACTTCCGTCGTGTCAGACTCTTGGCCTACCCCCAGACTGTAGCCTGCCAGGCTCCTCTGTCCATGAGAATTCCCCAGGCAAGAGTACTGGAGTCAGTTGCCATGTCCTTCTCCAGGGGATCTTCCTGACTCAGGAATCTAACCAGCCTCTCAAGTCTCCCACATTGGCAGGAGGGATCTTTATCACCTGGGAAGCCCAAAAGGGATTATGCCTCACTAATCTGAGATTCTTTGAAGTGATAATATAAATCTTAATAGGCGTAATTTTCAAACAGCTCCAGATTAATGAAAAGAGAAAACAGTATTTAGTCATGGGTTTCTGTTATTTAATCTTTTGCTGATACTTTGGCAAAACACAAATCATTATAATTAATTCCATAAAAAGGCAAAAATAATATTTGAGCACAAATCAGCAAATCAGTAACTTGATAGAGTTGAGATAGTTTTCAAAATAAACAATAGAACTTTAATTGCAAATGAGAAACAAAAATATATCCAGAATCTCAATTCATGTGTGAAGAACACAAAAGTTAAGGTTCATGGATGTGTATACTACAGTTACACTTCTGGGTGTTTAAATATGACACTGATAAAATATTGTAACACAACACAGTCAAATTCAGTGGCTCCTATACATTGCTGCTTGTCAGGATACTTCAAATAGTCTTTAGAAATAGAGACTTCCAGGGTTTAACCCTAAATTAAATAAACTGAATAACAAGTTGTTGGCATGGAACTAATAAACTCTTATATTCAGAAGCATACTCAGTGATCATTATACCACTTGTCTATGACTAGCCATGCATGACATGAGGAATCACTAGATTGGATGTACCTAGTTCACTTTCCAATGGTTTCCAAATACTTTAAATAGCGTACATTATATTGGTAAACTTTCTAGTTATCACGACTTATTCATCGTAATGAAAACTTACTGATTAGGCAAAATACTTTGAAGTGAAGATTGTCCAATAGAGAGCAGTCAGTAAAGAATCTGCCTGCAGTGTAGGAGACCTGGGTTCAATCTCTGGGTCGGGAAGATCGCCTGGAGAAGGAAATGGCACCCCACTCCAGGTTTCTTGCCTGGAAAATACCAGGACAGAGGAGCCTGGTGGGCTACAGGCCATGGAGGAACAAGAGTTGGACATGACTTTGTGACTAAACCACCACCATAGTCCAATAATTATTCATTTATAAGTGCGTCATGGTTATTTTACCAAAATTAACCAAAGGAATAAACAAAAATCTATGGCTATCAGATGAATAATATATCTTACTATGAATAACAAGGGCTTCCCTGGTGGCTCAGAGGTTAAAGCGTCTGCCTCCAACGTGGGAGACCTGGGTTCGATCCCTGGGTCGGGAAGATCCCCTGGAGAAGGAAATGGCAATCCACTCCAGTATTCTTGCCTGGAGAATCCCATGGATGGAGAAGCCTAGTAGGTTACACTCCACGGGGTCGCAAAGAGTCGGACACGACTGAGCGACTTCACCTCACCTCACCTCATGAATAACAAAGTGGGTTTATTGACATTCTAACATTTTAAACAGGCTTTTTGTAACCTCATTCACTTTGGTTTTGTGATTATAGAATATTCTCAAAAGAAAAGAAATAGGATACATTTATTTTTACAATTTTCATGCATTGTAAAAGATGCAAAATTCTGTACTGTTTTAACCAACTAAATGTAAAATGTGTTGATTGGGTGTAATAGGTCATTCTATGAGTTGAAGCTTTTTGCTTAAGGTGAGATTAAGTAGGCAGTGAAATGGAAATGGGGAAATTTGAGCAAGCTTTTCATAATTGTTAGGCTGCTTTGGGAGAAGGCAATGGCAACCCACTCCAGTACTTTTGCCTGGGAAATCCCATGGATGGAGGAGCCTGGAAGGCTGCAGTCCATGGGGTCGTGAAGAGTTGGACACGACTGAGCAACTTCACTCTCGTTTTTCACTTTCATGCACTGGAGAAGGAAATGGCAATCCACTCCAGTATTCTTGCCTGGAGAATCCCAGGGATGGGAGCCTGGTGGGCTGCCGTCTATGGGGTCACACAGGGTCAGACACGACTGACATGACTTAGTAGCAGCAGCAGCAGGCTGTTTTGATTCAGTTTATCTACCTCCTCCACTAACTTTTGAGTCAAAAGGAATATAATTATGTTTACCTATGGAACCTTATCGTGTTCCCTCTACAAATGAAAGGAAGGACATTCTGACATATTTTTATAGAACTGAATTTTATTCTGTGATCTACAGTTATATATTATTGTATTTAGACTGATTACTGTCTGCCAGCAGGACTGAAAGAAAGCTGCATGAATGAAGAGATCAGGCCTACTACCTTCATTCATCAGGATATTCCCAGATCAAGACAGTTTTTTGCACAGGAGAGACTCTTAAAACACCTAAATACCAAAACCTTAAAGGAATACTTAAAATATTTTCTGCTGCAGGTATATAAAATCCCTTTGGTTAGAATTTTTGCATTTTTTTTTTCTGCTTACCTGAGCAGAGAAGGATCTTTAAAATTTATCAACTTTTAAAAGTTATATATTAGAGTTATGCTTTCTTATTCAAAGTTCTCATCACAAAGGCTATCAATTATTCTGGGAAGCAGCATTATTTCAGCAATTTCTACCAGCTATCATTAAAGTTAGTCTTTGAATAGGTGAATGGCTGCAATAATTTCCTTTCTCTATTATTAGAGCTAATTCCTGAAAATACAGAAAGTTTAGGCTATTACTCAGTTAAATAATTTCATATCATAACTGAGCCTTCTCAAATTAAACAGCATTCAGTTCACTAAATGGGTAATTTACTTAAAAGTATTAATGGTTTGAGAAAATTAATACTTAACGGTAAAATGCACTTATAAAGTTTCTGGCCATAAATTATGCCTCAAATATCATCAGAAGCTCAGGAAAGGAGTTCTAGAAAGGCCATAGTCTAATATGTATGAATGTTTATATAATAATTAATAAGTGTACAAAGCCTCACACACTCATATGTGACTAACATATTAGGTTTTTCTCAAGAGCCAAATGAATTATCATAGAAAAAGGGATCAACAAACTCTGTCAGGTATGGTGGGTTTCCAGCTATAAGCATGTGCTGGGAGTCAGTGGCCCTGGATCATAATTTTACAATTACACAACAATCCTTTTCTAATTGCATTTATTTGGTTCATAATAATATGGTTGGGCATAAAATATGGTGTTTTCTTTTACTTCATCAGATAAGCAACATGTTAGCGATATTGTTTAAAGATATGTTCAAATGATTCATGTAGTTTTTAAAAATTTTGCATAACTAATACAAACAAAATATAATGTTCATTTTGCTTTTCTATCTTATTAAGTAAAAAGTGGCAAAGAAATTTTCTGCTTTGACTTTCTAAAATCTGAAAGGTAGAAATATGGAATTGTACTGGGTCAAATTTTATGATAGCTATTAACATAACTCTCAAAGAATTTGTCACATTAATATGTTTATATTGAATAATTCAATTTTGTTACAATGTTAACACTGTCTCTTATACACATCTTGAAGTGGAACTCTTTGTGTTTTACCAGCTAAGGACTATTGTTACTTTTTAAAAAGTGAGAAAGAATTAGAATATTTACTTTCCTTTAAATAATAACAATATTAATTCATGACTCCTATAGCCTTAGTTAGGAATTATGAGGTCAGTCATTAAACTAATATTACAATAGGCACTATGAATTATACACAAAGAGACTGCAGGTACTTTTCATGCAATCATAACACTACATTTGCAAAAAAGATATTTCTGCTATTCCAAAGACTTAGTTGGTAAGCTTTTAATTAGCAAAAAATATCAGGAAGCTTATAAATGATTTTTACTGGAGTAAGCAAATATATCAAATTTATCTAGATTTGCAAATATTGGTATTATAATTATATTGCATATTTTATTGACACTATCTAATACAGAATGCAAATAAGTAATATTTTAATATGAATCTATAATGCATCTTGAAAATAGTATAGAATAAGATATACATTTTCAAAGATATACATTGCAGAATGCAGAGAAAAAGCTATAATTGGAAAAAAATAGTTGTAAAAGCTAACTCACTCTCACTGACAAGAAATGTATATATTTTATTAAACTAAAGAATTTTTTAGATAAAAGTCATAGGATGGCACAACTATAGGGTTTTCCCTGGAAGCATGTGCTCTGGCTGAAATCTTCCAGTATAGGAGGAATAATAATAATGTTTAAAACATTTTTGAGTCATTATATTGTTATTCTTTCCATACTGTTCATGGGGTTCAGGAGGTGGAATTCCAGTTGAGCTATTTCAAATCTTAAAAGATGACGCTATCAAAATGCTACACAATATGGTAGCAAATCTAAAAAGATGATGTTATCAAAATGCTACTCAATATGGTAGCAAATTTGGAAAACTCAGCAGTGGCCACAAGACTGGAAAAAGTCACTTTTTATTCCAATCCCAAAGAAAGGCAATGCCAATGAATGTTCAAACACCCACAAAGTTGCACTTATCTCACAAACTAGCAATGTAATACTCAAAATTCTCCAAGCCAGGCTTCAGCAGTACATGAACCATGAAATTCCAGATGTTCAAGATGGATTTAGAAAAGGCAGAGGAACCAGAGATCAAATTCCCAACATCCATTGGATCACCAGAAAAGCAAGAGTTCCAGAAAAACATCTACTTTTGCTTTATTGACTATGCCAAAGCTTTTGATTGTGTGGATCACAACAAACTGGAAAGTTCTTAAAGAGATGGGAATACCAGACCACCTTATCTGTCTCCTGAGAAAACTGTATGCAGGTCAACAAGCAACAGTTAGAACCAGACATGGAACAATGGACTTGTTCCAAATTGGAGCACATGAAGGCTGTATACTGTCACTCTGCTTATTTAACTTATATGCAGAGTACATCATGTGAAATGCCGGGCTGGATGAAGTACAAGGTGGAATCAAGATTGCTGGGAGAAATATCAGTAACATCAGGTATGCAGATGACACCACTCTTATGGCAGAAAGTGAAAGGGAACTAAAGAGGCTCTTGATGAAGGTGAAAGAGGAGAGTGAAAAAGCTGGCTTAAAACTCAACATTCGAAAAACAAAGATTATGGCATACAGTCCCATCACTTCATGACAAATAGCTGGGGAAACAATGCAAACAGTGACAGATTTTATTTTCTTGGTCTCCAAAATCACTGTGGATGGTGACTGCAGCTGTGAAATTAAAAGACGCTTGCTCCTTGGAAGAAAAGCTATGATCAACCTAGACAGCATATTAAAAAGCAGAGACCTTACTTTACCAACAAAGGTCCACACAGTCAAATCTATGGTTTTTCCAGTAGTCACCTAAGGATGCGAGTTGGACCATAAAGAAAGCTGAGTGCCAAAGAATTGATGCTTTTGAACTGTGGTGTTGGAGAAGACTCTTGAATCCCTTGGACTGCAAGGAGATCAAACCAGTCAATCCTAAAGAAAATCAACCCTGAATATTCATTGGAAGGACTGATGCTGAAGTTTCAATACTTTGGCCACCTGATGTGAAGAACTGACTCATTGGTAAAGACCCTGATGCTGGGAAAGATTGAAGGTGGGAGGAGAAGGAGATGACAGAGGATGAGATGGTTGGATGGCATCACAAACTCAATGGACATGAGTTAGAGCAAGCTCTGGGAGTTGGTGATGGACAGGGAAGTCTGGTGTGCTGCAGTCCATGGGGTCACAAAGAGTCGGACATGGCAGTGACTGAACTGAACTGATTGTTATTTAAAGATATCCTTTTAAACACAATCACCCTAAAAGATAATATTCTACTGTGTTTATCAATAGGTTCTTGAGATCCCAGATGTTGGCTCATTTCTCAAAGGAGATATAGATGATTCACTCTATAATAAGTAAGAAATACTATTGTATCATGCCCAATTATTCACACAACTAAATTGAAATATATAGAAAATTAAGTTCATGGTTTTCCAAATGTTCTCTATAATTCTCAATTTATGGAGTTTGGATTTCAACCAGTATTTAGAACAAATGGAGGGCTGATACATAGTTAATATGATCTATACTTCTTTACCCAAATGTGAGTATATTTTCTTATCATTTATAACATGAGATAAGCTCACTGAAAAAAGTCAGGAAAACTAGGCAAGTAAAATACATGGGAATGCTCTCTCTGGACCACCCAGAGAAAGCATTTCCATATTTCTGCATAGAGCATAGCATAGTCCTGGGATATTAGTGATAGTGGAGACAAGACCATCTGAGTTTGATCACAGAGCAATGCCCATTATAGAAGCCAGGACAGCCAATGAAGGTAACAGTAGCTCAAAGAATTTATTTAGAAGTCCTGTGATGCCTTAGGAGACCTTCAAAATACTTAAAGATGTGGTTGGCCCTATGCTAAATATTTAAAGTCCTGCAATGGCAAATGAGAGCATTGCTAGTGAAATACATGTGTTCGTCGCTCAGTTGTGTCTGACTGATTGTGACCCCATGGACTGTATCCCTCCAGGCTCTTCTGTCCATGGGATTTCCCAGGCAAGAATATGGAGTGTGTTGCCATTTCCTTCTCCAGGGGATCTTCCCTGACCCAGGGATCAAACCCAGGTCTCCTGCATTGCAGGTAGATTCTTTACTGTTTGAGCCACTAGGGAAATATGGGTTACTGCTTGCCAACTGGGGTTCCCATATGACACTGATGGTAAAGAACCCACCTGTCAATGCAGGAGATGTAAGAGATGCAAGTTTGATCCCTAGGTCAGGAAGATCCCCTGGAAGAGGGCATGGCAACATACTGCAGTATTCTTGCCTGGAGAATCGCATGGACAGAGAAGCCTGGTAGGCTAGAGTCATGCACACACTTGTCAGTTTAAACTCTGGCTGGAGTTGCCTGGGGAAGCATGCACTGCAATGCCTGTTATGAACCATAAGCATGTTTCCATTCTATCTCACATCTATCTCACGCACGTTTTCCATTCTGTCTCACATTCTATCTTCCAGTCTATCTCTCACAATGGATTTAGTGCCATTTCTAGATGAGAAGCTATGTACTAAAAAAGCTGAAATTTAGTCCCTTTTGCATTAGAAAAAGCATAAAACTTGCTTTATAAGTTCTTGAATTTCAGCAAAGGGCTATTTGGCTAGCTTAATCTCTTTTTTAAAACTTATCTCAGAATTAACTCTCCTGAAAATTAAGAAATTTTGAACCTTTAAAAAATGCTACATTTCATGAAACAGTTGAAAAACTTTTAAAACACAGGAAGAAAAGGTCATTTCCATTTCACTAAAGGAATCAAAAATTGCTTTATGATACTCTAACTGGTACAAAACTCAGATAGTAACAGCTCTATTTCAAAAATAAGTGTTAAAGAGCCTTATTTTTCTTTTTTAAAAAATGGAAGGTGGGTGAGATGACAGCAGTGTGTGTATATATATGTGTGTGTGTGTGTGCATGTATGTGTGAGTGTGCACATATTTTAGGTAGTAGGACAATTAAAGGTCAAGAAAAGATGATCCAAAATTGGAATTTCACAGAGTTGAGTGGTATGGGATTCCATAGTTTTATTCATTTGAAAGGAAAATAATATTTATCCCAAAGTTAAACTATGGTTTTCCTGTGGCATGACCAAACATATGATTCCAAGCTAAAGAAATTTTATAAATATATGGAAAATTATACCCAAGATGCCATTAAAAGACTCTTTGTTTGAAGCTCAGTAATTCTAGACTTAAGAATAAATTCATGTGTTACTATATCAAAGAGTTCACAAGAACATCAAAAGAAAAGATTTTCTTATTTAAATAGGATGTTCTCTTTAAAATTGCAAAGTAAAAATATTTATTAAATGATTTTACATTTTTCTCTTATCTAATACTTTTTCCATAATGCTAAGTTCTTTTGTAGTCTTTTGGCTTATTTATTTCCCCAGAGTGATGTTGACATGCATCGGCTCAAATTAATTAACAGTGTATCTCAGTAGACTCATTTAGCCTGAATAACAAGTTCCAATGCTAATTTGTGGGCCAGTGTAGCTTCCTTCAACCAAAGTATAACACCTTATATGCTTCACACCAACAGAGGCAGAAGAGTTGCACACCTTCTTTCTTGTTTTTGTCTTTTTAAATGACATTTTGGTTCAGACCGTAAAGAATCTGCCTGCAGTACAGGAGACCCAGACTCAATCCCTGGGTCAGGAAGATCCTCTGGAGAAGGGAATGGTTACCCACTCCAGTATTCTTGCCTGGAAAACTCCACGGACAGAAGAGCTTGGCAGGCTACAGTCCATGGGCTGCAAAGAGTCAGACACGACTGAAGTGACTATCACTTTCACTTACTGGGCTATACTTGTAATCATGAGAAATACAGGTACCAGAGACTGGAAAAGTACCGGCATCTCTCCCTTTTTTTTTAAGAAACATAACTGTGCATGTGTGATAGACAGAGAGACGAGAGAGAATTCTTTAGCATTGCATTAAGAATTACATGTGAAAAGCAATGTGTACTCATATATTAGTTACAAGTATTGCCATGACCTCACAATTTGATTGTTCTTATAAAATATGAGCTGAGAATCTTATGTATTTTGAAAAGAACTAGTTATCTGAATACTTATTTATGCCTTAAATAAAAACTGAGCTGACTTATTTTTGTCAGGCAGAAAACTGGGCTCTCTCTCACAAAAGACTTTTTCAGATCTTAAATGTATAGCTCTAAATATTTTAACTTGACTTAAAAGTGTCAACAATTTGCCTTTACTACTTTTAAACATCATACAACCTTATATTTGTAAGCAACAGAAAGCGTAGGATGGGAGAAGGCAGCCATATTTGGAATCGCAGAGACCTAAGTTAACTTTCATCTCTAGTACCGGTGCTTCGAGTCTATCATTATAAAAATGATTTCGTGGTGACTATAGAGATTAAAGCTTATAAAATTTAACACAATATTTCTGTCTAAAAACAGCTGATAAATTTAATTGAGATTTCTGATCGTGAAGAATATACATTCACAAACCATCTTTTATGCCAAAGACATTCTGCACAAATTATAAAAATGAATTTTGATTCTAAAACTGAAAAGCTAATTGCTGATTTCTATTCACATTTTACAAATATACAACTAAACTCATAATTTATTAAAAATTTCATATGAGGCTTACCTCAGGGATGGGATTGTGTACAGGAAAGATATGGCTTTATAAAGTGTGGGTCAGGAGAAAATCAGTGTGTAGAGACATTGCTGCAGGCGCTTCAGGGGTTCCTAAACCTATGTAGATAAAAGGTTTGGCTTCTATTGGTGATTAATTTTTGTATTCTCTGGAGAATTTACTGACACAGTTTCAAAAACCACTTTGTCCTATTTACAACAGAGTTCTGATGGAATTAGCATCAGATGCAAGCCATTAACTTTTGTTTTCTAGGCTGCGTGTATATATATATATGTGTGTGTGTGTGTGTTTCCTAGGCTGTGTGTATATATACACACATATATATATATACACATACATACATATATATACACATATATATGAAACAGCACCTATTTTTGCTGCATGGTTTGGTTAAAGTCAAAGTGTCTGTCTTTAGATACTTATTTACTTCATCAAAGGGAGAGTTTGTATATACTGATAGTTATTCTTCACCGAATAACTCAAAAGTTAACACAAACATGAAATTAGATGACATCTGTACAATGATCGATGTATTTCAGGTGCTTTGCCATTGTACAGATGTCATTTAATTTCAGGTTTGCATTAACTTTTGAGATAGTTATTAGGAGATAATACATGGAGTTCCAGAAAAGAGAATACAGTGTGGGGAGAAAATCAAGGATGATTTTACTTCCTGGAGGAAATAAGACAAAACAGATGTAGAGTTCACCTTACAGATGTAAGAGGGAACCAGGGGCTTGCTGATATAGAGAAGCAACGCACAGAGTTTGGAACAGGTACTCATTGTGTTGAAAAGTATGACATCATCAGTCTGAAAAAGTTCCAGGTGGGTACTTTAAAATAACTAAAAATAATAAATACGGTCATACACTAAAGTTTAAAGAAAAACAATTTTTAAAATATCTACTACTCTTCTTCCAATTGCATGTTTATCAGTTAAAAAGCAATAACTTTGATAAAAATAATTGCAATAATAATTCAGGATTGTGAGTATAGCTCAGCATCTTTTATTTAAAAAAAAGCTGTTATACAACTAGTGATAATAATCCAGGAATTGTGAGTACCTGTCTCTTATACACATNATTTATCCAAATATATATTTTATATTTATAATTAAATGTTGGGGCAGAATGTGCAAATGTCTCTACTTTTGGCCTGTCTCTTATACACATCTCTCTGCTCTCAGGATTACTCTAAAATACATAGTTAAAAGTTTGTATAAATGTTTTGAAAAGCTTTACAAGAAGAGGCTCCTAAAATCCAGAGAGTATTATAGTGTGAAGATTAACTGAAAAGTTTAATATACCACACAGATATATAAACCAGTGGTTAATTTCAGATATTTTCTGATCATAAAATTATAACTTAAGTAAGAGATGATTGTCAGCATATAAAATGAAAATAATTCAAGAATGTTAGTGTGCTCTTTTTACTGTCCATGGATAATTTTATCCTACAGATAATTGTAGAAACAATACTATTAGAGAAAAAATTTAAAACTCTTCTGTAGTTAAGACTAAAAGTGATAGCTGAAAATACTTCATTGAGGAATATTTCAAAGTGAATAGCCATTTTAGGGGCTTCCCTGTTGGCTCAGATGGTAAAGAATCTGCCTGCAATGCAGGAGACCTGGGTTCCATCCTGGGTCAGGGAAGATCCCCTGGAGAAAGAAATGGCTGCCCACTCCAGCATTCTTGCCTGGAGAATTCCATGGATAAAGGAGCCTGGTGGGCTACAGTCTGTGACCCCGTGTCTGCAAAGAGTCGGACATGACAGAGCAACTAACACTTCACTTCATACTTTATAACCATTTCATAAGAGAGTTTGCATTGACTGAACAATAGCCACTTAATCTGGAGAATTCCAATATGCTAATATAAATTCAGGGTATCAGGCAAGGAGAGAAATTCTTATAAGTCATTGTTCATCACAATGGACAATGAATATTGTCTACACAGACTGGTCATGGTTTCCATTTTTAGTCTTTTTTTAGGTGTGAATATCTTTATCTTATCCTCTTTTCTATACATGTACTCATTTTAATTTTAAAGTTTCTTTAACAAAGAACCCGGTCATCTATTCCTTTCCATACAAACCAATTTGCTTCTGAGTTACTTTTATCTTCCTCTACCTCTTCTGAGGTGTCATACCTTGGGTACCTTCTTCTCCCAGGGTCTCCACTGGATCCTTCTGCATGAAGACTTTCAAATATTATATGTCATTAAAAATGCCTTTAATATATTTACAACCTCTACTGCCTTAGATTTTTGCTTCTTAAGTAGTCTAACTTCACTGCTTCCACTTGGTTTAATTTGCTCATTGCAATCTGGCTTCATTTCTAATGAATTAAATCCAATGATCCTTTTAGTCTACTTCTAATAATCTGTTGTTGATATAATTGATTGCTCCTTTCTTTAAACTGTCTCCAATCTTGCCTTCTATAATAACACATTCTTCAGTCACTATTCATTATTTTTTTCCACTTAACAGATATTAAACCATTATCATTTGGCAGACATTATTGTAGATGCCAAAGTATAAACTTTAGTCAGGTGTGGTCCTTGTAACTTTGAGGGGAAAAAAGCACACAAATAATTTTCATAAAATGTGATAAATGCTGTAGTAGAGATATTTACATTATAATACAGTATCAGGGAAGAGGAATCATTTTTTTACATTTTTAATATAAATCACTGCTTCAATTCCACTGTATAAAATCAACAAAAGTTACTCAATATAAAGCTCATCCTTTAAATAGAAATAATGGCTTCTAAAGAGTTCTGTGTGAATGACATAGAAATTATTCATTCATTTTGTAAAATAGATGAGTATGAAAAATGATTATTTTGAATGATATTAGTTTGATTACCATTGTAAATAAAAAAGATTCATCTTCATTTAAAACTTATGAAATTAATCATTATTCAAATGGCACTTCAGAGGTGGTATATTTGAACTGAAAAAAAAAAAAACACACAAAAATATAGTCTTTTAAAGCTGAAGGGATCTAAGAGACCATTTAGCCCCAGCCTATTATTTTATAGGATTTCCTTGGTGACTGAGTGTTAATCCACCTGCAATGTGTTGCAGGTTTGATCCCGGGTCAGAGAATATCCTGGGAAAGAGAAATGACAACCCACTTTAGTAATCTTGCCTGGGAAATCCCATGGATAGAGAAGCCTAGCGGGCTACAGTCCATGGAGTCACAAAAGAGTTAGACACAGCTTAGTGAGTAAACCACCACCATTATTTTATAAAGAAAGAACAGATCTCTGGAAGGTACTTGCTCCACATTACACAGATTTTAGGGGCATAATTGAATTAGAACTCAGGATGCTCTTTTCTAAATGATCTTTCTAAAACAGGAAATTTGAGCACAATAGTAACTCTACATCATGAAATGCACACATCCCTTTTTGAAAGTATTTACAATAGTCTAAAGTAAAGATGATGCTGTGAAAGTGCTGCACTCAATATGCCAGCAAATTTGGAAAACTCAGCAGTGGCCACAGGACTGGAAAAGGTCAGTTTTTATTCCTATCCCAAAGAAAGGCAATGCCAAAGAATGCTCAGACTACTGCACAATGGCACTCGTCTCACATGCTAGTAAAGTAATGCTCTAAATTCTCCAAGCCAGGCTTCAGCAATATGTGAACCGTGAACTCCCTGATGTTCAAGCTGGTTTTAGAAAAGGCAGAGGAACCAGAGATCAAATTGCCAACATCCACTGGATCATGGAAAAAGCAAGAGAGATCCAGAAAAACATCTATTTCTGCTTGATTGACTATGCCAAAGGCTTTGACTGTGTGGATCACAATAAACTGTGGAAAATTCTGAAAGAGATGGGAATACCAGACCACCTGACCTGCCTCTTGAGAAACATATATGCAGGTCAGGAAGCAAAAGTTAGAACTGTACATGCAACAACAGACTGGTTCCAAATAGGAAAAGGAATAGGTCAAGGCTGTATATTGTCACCCTGCTTATTTAACTTCTATGCAGAGTACATCATGAGAAACGCTGGCTGGAAAAAGCACAAGCTGGAATCAAGATTTCTGGGAGAAATATCAATAACCTCAGATATGCAGATGACACCACCCTTATGGCAGAAAATGAAGAGGAACTAAAAAGCCTCTCAATGAAAGTGAAAGAGGAGAGTGAAAAAGTTGGCTTAAAGATCAACATTCAGAAAATGAAGATCATGGCATCTGATCCCATCACTTCATGGGAAATAGATGGGGAAACAGTGGAAAGAGTGTCAGACTTTATTTTGGGGGGCTCCAAAATCACTGCAGATGGTGATTGCAGCCATGAAATTGAAAGACCACTTACTCCTTGGAATGAAAGTTATGATCAACCTGGATAGCATGTTGAAAAGCAGAGACGTTACTTTGCCAACAAAGGTCCGTCTAGTCAAGGCTATGGTTTTTCCAGTGGTCATGTATGGATATGAGAGTTGGACTGTGTGAAGAAACCTGAGCGCCGAAGAATTGATGCTTTTGAACTGTGGTGTTGGAGAAGACTCTTGAGAGTCCCTTGGACTGCAAGGAGCTTCAACCAGTCCTTTCTAAAGGAGATCAGCCCTGGGATTTCTTTGGAAGGACTGATGGTGAAGCTGAAACTCCAATACTTTGGCCACCTCATGCGAAGAGTTGACTCATTGGCAAAGACTCTGATGCTGGGAGGGATGGGAGCAGGAGGAAAAGGGGATGACACAGGATGAGATGGCTGGATGGCATCACCAACTCTATGGACGTGAGTTTGAGTGAACTCTGGGAGTTGGTGATGGACATGGAGGCCTGGCATGCTGTGATTCGTGGGGTCGCAAAGAGTCGGGCACAACTGAGCGACTGAATTGAACTGAAAGTAAAATATTTTAATGAGTATCACATGTGTTTTTGAACCCCCTCCCCCAGAATTATAAAATGATAGACCAACTCCTAAACACAGTGGCAAACTCCCAGGAATGATCAAATTGATGCTACTTAATGTGCTGCGATTCATGGGGTCGCAAAGAGTCGGACAGGACTGAGCAACTGAACTGAACTGAACATAACTGAAACTGTGTTGCCCTAAGAAACAAGAATGGGAAAATTAGATTCCTAAAAATGTCTTTCATATAAAAGATTACGAGCTATGTCTCAGAAACTGACACAGGCAATGCAACAAATATTTATTTTACCTGTCATCTGGTCACTTTATTTTAGGACAAATCTCAAACTATTCCCTCTTTTTTTTTTAATTAGTTGCCTAAGGCTGACTTGTATATGGTGTCCTCAATCCTGTCATATATATATATGTTTCAGGGAAATCACATCTTCTCTGTGGAGAGGGTTAGGATTTCAAGTCAGCTCATAAGGCAAAACTGAAGTGATTTAGCAGCAGCAGCAGCATAAGGCAAAAACGGATTTATTCAAAACCACTCTAGACAGTACCTCAGGGAAGCATCACACTGGAGATCAACATCCTACAATCCCCTAAGTCCACTCCAGGCAGTTCTCCCAACTTAGAATATATGATTCCCACTGGGGAAGAGCACCACATGCATGAGCTGCCCTGCTATGGGGTTGTGTGGAATGTAAAGTACAATGTGTACTTTCTGATGGATGAGAAGTATCTTTTAAAACAGGGATTGCATTCAGCCTCATAAGGTGCTCACACTATAAGAAGCACAGGAGCTACTATTGAAATTGTTTAGGCTTCCCATATCACAGTCACTTGGGGGATATGCTCATTGCAGAGCATCTTCTGTAATATTTACATCTTTATTTGTCTCCCTTTCTGCTGTTGCAGTACATGAATAGCTGAATTTACCTAAGATACATGTGCAAATGCTGCCATCTTGCTTAATACACACTTTGTTCATATATATATGTGTGTGTGTACATACTCTGATATATATATTATACTATGTATGCCATGCATGTATTATGTATATGTATACTACATATACTAGGGCTTCCCTGGTGGCTCAGAGGTTAAAGCGTCTGCCTCCAACGTGGGAGACCTGGGTTCGATCCCTGGGTCGGGAAGATCCCCTGGAGAAGGAAATGGCAATCCACTCCAGTATTCTTGCCTGGAGAATCCCATGGATGGAGAAGCCTAGTAGGTTACACTCCACGGGGTCGCAAAGAGTCGGACACGACTGAGCGACTTCACCTCACCTCACCTCATACTACGTATATATGTATATTGTGTATATGTATACTTCCCTGGTGGCTCAGACGGTAAAGTGTCTGCCTGCAATGTGGGAGACCCCGGGTTCAATTCCTGGGTCAGGAAGATCCCCTGGAGAAGGAAATGGCAACCCACTCCAGCACTCTTGCCTGGAAAAGCCCATGGACGGAGGAGCCTGATAAGCTACAGTCCATGGGGTTGCAAAGAATCGGACATGACTGAGCGACTTCACTTTTCTTTCATACTATGTATATGCATACCATTACTCAACTACATGCATGTATGTAGTACAAAAAATATTTTAATGATTTGTTTCAGAAAGATGCTGAGTTTTGTTAAAATTCTAATAATAAAATTTCTAAAATATGTAACTATTACATAATAACAAATTTGTCTGGTCTTTTGTCCAACCCTCCTAAGAGGAAGCTTCTAAAATTTTGGAATGTGCCCAGTGATGAGTCTCTTTATTATTCATGGTGGGTCCCAGGGAGCACCCCTGAGTTTATGCTAATGAGGTGACTCAAGAGAGGCCCTCTGGGAGTTTCAGGGTCAGAGCAATCCAGAAAGACCAATCATGTGATTGATTGGAAGACTGGGGCTTTGAACCAGGTGCTGTTAGCCTGACCTCCAATGAGCAGATGAGATTGTAGATCAAGTTCAATCACTCTGCCAATGATTCAATTAATCATACCTGTATTATAAAACCCCAATAAAAACTGTGGACATCTGAAGCCTTAAGAATTTCCTGATTGGTGATACACAGTGTGTTGAAAGGATGATGTATCCTCAGAACACAGAAGATTTACAGCTGGGAACCTCCCAGGTCTCACCCTAGTGTCTCTACTTTTGGCTGGTCCTGATTTGTATCCTTTGCAGTGAAACTTGTTAAATAGAAGTATAGTAGCTCTCTGAGTTCTTTGATGTGTTCTGGTGAATTATTGAAACTGAGAGGGTAGAGGGGACCCTCAAATTTAGAGACAGTTGGTCTGATGTGTGGGAGGATTGGGAACCCCAGATCTCGTCAATGGTGTGTGCAGTATGAGAGTCTTGGGGAGGTTTATGCCCTCAACTATGAGGTCTGGGCTAATGCTAGGTAGTTGGTGTCAGAATTGCACTACAGTAACTTTGCCTTAAATGTGACCAGCACCATGTCTGAAGGTAGAGTGAGTTGTCTGTTTATTATGTAACTCATCTAATTTTCCTCAAGAAGTTATACACATTAGGTGATAGATAAGAAGTGAACTTAATCCCATCTGATAATTTAAACTGTTCCTAGTTGAGGGAATCTCATCTCAGAGTAACTAAGAAGAAGTCCATTATGGTCAAAACATCCCTCTGCCTTATACGGCACTCTTTTACCTTCCATATGTGGACTGCTCAATTTTGTCTATCCTTCCTTTTATTTTCCCTCTTGTTAGACAGGGTCAGGCTTTATCTCATTCTCTACATCATTATTCAGTGTCAGAGGTCAGAAGGTACCAACAAAACTATGGCTTGATGGGAAAATAACTTTTTTCAAAAGTTTCAATAATGTTTTTTCAAAACATTATTTTTATTAGATAAGGATATAGATTTTTAGTTATTTAAAATAATAAAATATGTGTAGCCAAAAATAGAGAACCACTGTTTAAAGTAAAATTGAATTAGGTATTTTTATACTTTTCTTAATAATGATATTCAAATAGAATTGTTTAAAACAAACCAATATTTGAAGTATTTACTTCAGTCACCAATATGTATTTATCTTGAATCATGCTTTTTCACTAATACTACTGAAAATTTGCTTACATGGTATCACAATTTGCATAAATGATGTCATCTTTCTTTGCTTCAGTTCTTCAGGTTTATTCAGGTCAGAGCGAAACAATAAACAAGCTCCCAATAATATTACATAAACTAAAAGTATGCACTGGTGACTATAGAATTGTTATGTTCTTTTATCTTTAATAACCAAAATATATGATAAATACCTAGAAGGCTTTCCTTGATTTGAAAGAACTTTGGACCTTATTTATTAACTATGTTGTACAAGTGAAAAATTACAAGGATGTTTTAAGATTAGCACTGTATGCAAGTTTTATCTCTCCTAGCAAAAAAGTAAACTACATCTACTGTAAATCAAATTAAAAGTATAAATAAGTAAAAACAAAAGAAAAATTATTTAAAATTTTTGCAAATCTTACCCCAAAATTCTTTAGTATTTTGTGACATGTAAAATCACTTAAAACCTTAGTGGTTTGGAAAGAAAGAAAACTGGTTGCACTATCTTTCAGGGCATACTTGCAGAATTTTTTAAATACAGTCACTCAAAAAATGTATAACAATAGGATTGCATAGTACATGGAACACTGTACCCTACATGTTTAATTTAATATCAAATAAGAAACATAAAATTACAATATTAAAAAAGCTCAGAACACTTTCATTATGGAATTAAGGAGCAATGAAATAACACCAATCAGTCGCTTTCACTAGCCCTTAATGAAAATGACAATTGCACAAAAACTATATTCTATTTTACTTAATATGCAAACACTATATGAGCACTATCATTATTTCTTTTACTGATTTTTTTTAATAGGTCAGATGTGGTAAGTCAATTACTCAAGGTTACAGAAGCTGATAATAGTTTGTATAGGTGTTTGAAGTCAAGCCTACCTGCAATCTAACTGCAAGTTTAAATACAGTTCATTCAATCCCTAAGTCATGTCTGACTCTTTGCAACCCCATGGACTGCAGCATATCAGGCCTCCCTGTCCATCACCAACTCCCGGAGTTCACTCAACTCGTGTCCACTGAGTCAGTGATGCCATCCAACCATCTTATTCTCTGTCATCCCCTTCTCCTTTCACCTTCAATGTTTTCCAGCATCAGGGTCTTTTCTAATGAGTCAGTTCTTTGCATCAGGTGGCCAAAGTATTGGAGTTTCAGCTTCAGCATCAGTCCCAAAGAATATTCAGGACTGATTTCCTTTAGGATGGACTGGTTGAATCTCCTTGCAGTCCAAGGGACTCTTAAGGGTCTTCTCCAACACTACAGTTCAAAAGCATCAATTCTTCTGCACTCAGCTTTCTATGTAGTCTAATTCTCACATCCATACATGACTACTGGATAAATCACAGCCTTGACTAGACAGACCTTTGTTGGCAAAGTAATGTCTCTGCTTTTTAATATGCTATCTAGGTTCGTTATAACTTTTCTTCCAAGGAGCAAGCATTTTTTAATTTCTTGGCTGCAATCACCATCTGCAGTGATTTTAGAGCCCAAGAAAATAAAGTCTCTCATTGTTGCCATTATTTCCCCAACTATTTGCCATGAAGTGATGGGACCAGATGCCATAATCTTAGTTTTCTGAATGTTGAGTTTGAAGCCAACTTTTTCACTCTCTTCTTTCACTTTCATCAAGAAGCTCTTTAGTTCTTCTTCACTTTCTGCCATAAGGGTGGTGTCATTTGCATATCTGAGGTTATTGATATTTCTCCTGGCAATCTTGATTCCAGCTTGTGCTTCATCCAGCTTGGCATTTTACATGATGTAGTCTGCATATAAGTTAAATAAGCAGGGTGACAGTATACAGCCTTGATGTACTCGTTTCCCAATTTGGAACCAGCCTGTTGTTCCATGTCCAATAATAGCTGTTGCTTCTTGACCTTCATACAGATTTCTCAGGAGGCAGGTCAGGTGGTCTGGTATTCCCATCTCTTGAAGAATTTTCTACAGTTTGTTGTGACCCACACAGTCAAAGGTTTTGCTGTAGCCAATAAAGCAGAAGTAGATGTTTTTCTGGAACTCTCTTGCTTTTCTGATGATCTAACAGATGCTGGCAATTTGATCTCTGGTTCCTCTGCCTTTTCTAAATCCACCTTGAAAATCTGGAAGTTCATGGTTCATGTACTGTTGAAGCCTGGCTTGAAGAATTTTCAGCATTACTTTGCTAAGACCCAATGCAACCAAATAAATAAATATTTTTTAAAACTCTTGCATTTATATATTTTAATGACAAACTATCAGAAAGACAAATTAAGAAAATAATCCCATTTACAATTGCCTCAAAAAATAAGAAAATATCTACTAATAAAATTAACAAAGGATCTGAAAGACTTATACACTAAAAACTATAAGACATTGATAAAAGAATTTAAGGAAGACAAAAATAAAGGAAATACATTCCTTGTTCATTAATTAGGAGAATTAATATTACTAAAAGTCTTCCCAGGTGGCATTAGTGGTAAAGAATCCATCAGCCAATGCGGGAGACATAAGAGACGCGAGTTCCATCTCAGGGTTGGGAAGATTCCCTAGAGGAGGAAATGGCAACCTACTCCAGCATTCTTGCTGGGAGAATACCATGGACAGAGGAGCCTGGCGGCCACAGTCCATAGGGTTTCAAAGAGTAAGACACAATGAGGGTCTGAGCACACATGTACAATATTGCTAAAACCCAAGCAATCTACAGATTCAATGCAATAAAAATTCCAATAGCATACTTCACAGAACAAATTTCTAAAATTTTAATTTGAGACCACAAGAGATCTGAATTGCCAAAACAATTCTGTGAAAGAAGGACATAGCTAGAGGTATCACGTTCTTTGATTAGCTTCATAAGTGACAAATAGATTCAAGGGTTTTAGATCTTATAGACAGTGTCTGAAGAACGAGAGATGGAGGTTCATGACACTGCAAAGGAGGCAGTCATCCAAACCATCCCCAAGAAAAAGAATTGCAAAAAGGCAAAATGGCTGTGTGAAGAGACCTTACAAGTAGCTGAGAAAAGTGAAAGGCAAGGAGAGAAAAAAAGATACATCCATCTGAATGCAGAGTTCCAAAGAATAGCAAGGAGAGAGAAGAAAGTCTTGCTAAGTGAAAAATGCAAAGAAATAGAGGAAAACAATAGAATGGAAATCACTAAAGATCTCTTCAAGAAAATTAGAGATACCAAGGGAACATTTATGTGAAGATGGGCACAATAAAGGGCAGAAACGATATGAAGCAAACAGAAGCAGAAGATATTAAGCAGAGGTGGCTAAAATACACAGAGGAACTATAAAAAGAAAAATCTTTATGACCCAGATAACCACAATGGTGTGATCACTCACCTAGAGCCAGACATCTTGGAGTGTGAAGTTAAATGGGCCTTAGGAAGGATCACTACGAACAAAGCTAGTTGAGGTGATGGAATTCCAGTTGAGCTATTTCAAATTCTAAAAGATGATGCTGTGAAAGTGCTGCACTCAATATGTCAGCAAATATGGAAAACCCAGCAATGGCCGCAGGACTGGAAAAGGTCAGTTTTCACTCCAATCCCAAAGAAAGACAATGCCAAAGAATGTTCGAAATACTGCACAATTGCATTTATCTCACATGTTAGCAAAGTTATGCACAAAATTCTTCAAGCTAGGCTTTAACAGTACATGAACCAATAATGTTCAAGCTGGATTTAGAAAAGACAGAGGAACCAGAGATCTAATTGCCAACATCCACTGGATCATAGAAAAAGCAAGACAATTTCAGAAGAACATCTACTTCTGCTTCATTGACTATGCTAAAGCCTTTGACTGTGTGGATTACAACAAACTCTGGAAAATTATTAAAGAAATGGGAATATCAGATTTACCTGCCTCCTAAGAAGCCTGTATGCAGGTCAAGAAGCAACAGTTAGAACCAGACATGGAATAATGGACTGGTTCCAAATTGGGAAAGCAGTATATCAAGGCTGTATACTGTCACCCTGCTTATCTAACTAATATGCAAAGTACATCATGCAAAACACCGGGCTGGATGAAGCACAAGCTGGAATTAAGATTGCTGGGAGAAATATCAATAACCTCAGATATACAGATGATGCCACCCTTATGGCAGAAAGCGAAGAGGAACTAAAGAACCTCTTGAAAGAGGAGAGTGAAGAAGTTGGCTCAAAACTCAACATTTAAAAAATGACAATCATGGCATCCAATCCTATCACTTCATGACAAACAGGTGGGAAATAATGGAAACAGTGACAGACTTTAATTTTCTTGGGCTCCAAAATCACTGGAGATAGTGACTGAAGTCATGAAAGTACAAGACATTTACTCCTTGGAAGAAAAGCTATGACAAACCTAGATAGCACATTAAAAAGCAGAAACATTTCTTTGCTGACAAAGGTCCACAGAATCAAAGCTATGGTTTTTCCAGCAGCCATGTATCGATGTGAGAATTGGACTATAAAAAAGGCTGAACTCCAAAGAATTAATGCTTTTGAACTGTGGTGTTGGAGAGAGTCCCTTGGACTGCAAGAAGTTCAAACCCAGTCCATCCTAAAGAAAATCAGTCCTGAATATTCATTAGAAGGACTGATGCTGAAGGTGAAGCTCCAATACTTTGGCTACCTGATGCACAAAACTGACTCATTAGAAAAGGCCCTGATGCTGGGAAAGATTGAAGGCAGGATGAAGGGGATGATAGAGGACGAGATGGTTGGCTGACATCACTGACTCAATGGACATGAATTTAAGCAAGCTCTGGGAGATGTCAAAGGACAGGGAAGCCTAGCATGCTGCAATCCATGGGGTCTCAAAGAGTCAGACACCACTGAGCAACTGAACAACAGCAACAATTACAAAGCTACAGTAGTGAAAACAATATGGTACTGGCACAAAAACAGATACACAGGTCAATGGAACAGAACTGAAGGTCCCCAAATAAATGCATACATATATGAACAACAATTTATGACAAAGGATCAAAGAACATACAATGGAGAAAAGACAGTCTCTTCAATAAATGGTGTTGGGAAAACTGGACAACCACATACGAAAGAATGAAACTAGACCACTATGTTACATAATACACAAAAATTAACTCAAAATTAATTGAAGACCTGAATATAAGACCTAAGCCATAAACTTCTTAGAATAAAATGTAGATAGTGATCACATTGACATTGGATTTAGTGATGTTTTGTGGATCTGATTCCAAATGAAAACAGATGAAAAAATAAACAAAGGGGACTACGTCAGACTTAAAAGATTCTGCATTTCTAGAAAACCATAATCAAAATGAAAAGGCAACTTACTGAATGGAAAAGATATTTTAAAATCATATATCCAAATTTTGTGAGGCAACTGAGTTGTCAACCTGCAATGTGGGATATCTGGGTCTGATCCCTGGGTTAGGAAGATCCCTTGAAGGAGGGCATGGCAACCCTCTCCAGTATTCTTGCCTGGAAAATTCCCATGGACAGAGAAGCCTGGTAGGCCACAGTTAATGGGGTTGAAAAGAGTTGTATAGGATTGAGCAACACAGCACAGGTGTAACTCCAGCTATATTGGTTGTACTATGTCTGAAATGATTCCTGTGCTATTTTACATGTGAGAATTTTCACCTATAAAATCTCTATCCATATACACATACAAAATTACAAAATACAGTGAAATTGAAAGAAACATTTTCTTTCATAAAATAATTTCTATAGCATCAGTTCTTTAGTCTATTGGTAATTCAGATGGACTTTGTTATTAGGTGGAACTGTAGCTCATCCACAGTTCATAAGAGAAAGCCCTTCTTTACAGTGGTTTCCCAGCTAATAAATAGAAGAGAAAATATAAAGTTACTGTTTCATAACTGTCAAAGAAAATCATGGCACTCAAGGACCATGGATCCGTGAATGCTAAAAAAGCTGGGTAACTATTCTAGAATCAGAGACTAAAAGACAAAAATACAATGTGTCATACTTGATTCTTCTTGAAAAGAAAAAGTCATAAAGGATATTTCTGGAACAGCTGGAAAAATGTGAATATGAACTGTGTGTCAGGTGATAGTGTTAATATTCTTACATGTGATATGATGGTGGTTATGGAAGAGAATTTTTACTCTTAGAAGCTCATGCTGAATTGCAATGAATGTATACAACTTACTTTGAGATTGTTCAGAAAAAGGAAAACTAGACATAATATGACCAAATATTGCACAAAGAAACAATATTGAATCAAGATATGGCAATTCAAATCTTCATTATACTATTTTTTCAATTTCACTGTATTTTGCAATTTTTCATAACAAAAAGTTGAAATATAAGTGCCAACACTTGAATGGCCTAAAATGGGCATAATAATACATAATATAATATTTATATTCAATTTTAAAATGTTAATGAAAATTAATTGCTAACCTTTGTGGAATACAACACCCTATTTGAGATTTCTCTATCTTGGCACTAGTGACGTTTTGGATAGCTTTGTTGTGAGCAACAGTCCTGTGCATTGTAGAATGTTTAAAAATATTTCAGCTTGTGTCCACTACATGCTTGGATATTGTCCTTTTACCCTTCACCGTGAAAAAAAATCCCTCAAAATGTCTATAAAAATTGTCATATGTTCCCTGGAGGAGCAAAATTTTCTCTGGTTGGGAAGCATTGCTTTACATGTTGATTTTTTAAAAAAAATTTTGGGCCATTCCTCTAAATTGCTACTTTTCAGATATTGAGAAAATAAAAATTAATTCATTTTTAGTATAAACTTTGTTAAAATCTAACTCTTCCCATTAACCACACTCAAAGTATATGTCTCTACTCCAATACTTGTGGATAAAAATGGGTGAATGGATTGCTAAAAAAGAGTATTTTTAAACATCCAATTTTAAACTGCTTTTATGATAAAGCCTCTGGCAAATTTTTTAAAATAAAACCTTGCCGTTTCCCACACCATTATTCTGAATAGAGATAAAGCAAAAATTTTTGGCGTGGTAGCTTAAAGCTTGCCGCTTCTAGTAAGAGATACTACAATTATAATTTGGTCCATGGCATATTTACTAGAAAAAAGATACAGGCATTTGGAACAAAAATTACCACCAGAACTGTGTATAACAAGCTTTAAAAAGCTTGCATATTATTAATACATACAACTACTTGGATGAATCTCTATAGGTATTAGGTTGAAGGAAAGCAGGTATTCTCACAAGGTTAAATTATGTATGACTCCATTTATATGACATTCCTGAAGGATAGAAGTAAAACTATAATGATGGAGAACAGATCCAATTGCCAGGGGACAGAGACAGAGGGAGAGGAGGATGACTTAGTGACAGCAAGAGGGGTGTTTTCCAGGAGATGGAGCAGTTCTGTACCTGAATTGCAGTGGTGGTTACATGAGTCTATATACATGTTAAAATTCGCAGAACTGTACACAAAACGTCAGTTTTACTGTTGTTAATGTATAAAACATAATAAGAATTTTCTTATAATCTTAATTATAATCACATAAAAATTCAATGCTTAATAAAGCATTTTCTTTTTCTAAAAAAGCCTTTTAGTTGCTTAATAATAAGAGTGAGTTATTAACACATTATATGTAAAGAAAATACTTAGGGAAAATTAACAAGAATTCATAACCTAAATTCAAAAATACTTATAAAACATATAATAGAAACTAATATAACCTGGTTGACATCATAGGAAGCCATCAATAAGCCTGATTAACTAATGTATTAATTAAATTAATGATAAGTTTAATTAAATATCATACTCCAAATGTCAAATATGAGTATCTTTAGATTATCAGATCGGGTTGCATATTGATGGGAAGAAACAACACAAATGTTCTAGTGTTCTAGGGCTACTGCTGAGTTGCTTTCAGTAATGTCCGACTCTCTGTGACCCCATGGACTGTAGCCCGCCAGGCCCCTCTGTCCATGGAGTTCTCCTGGCAAGAATACTGGAGTGGGTTGCCATTGCCTTCTCCAGGGGATCTTCCTCACTCAGGGATCAAACCCGTATCTCACGTCTCCCGCCTTTGCAGGCAGGTTCTTTACCACTAGTGCCATCTGGGAAGCCTATGCCTGGTCTGTAAGTTCCCAGTTATAATACATGGTGACAGTCACAGATCTTATGAAATGAAGGGCTACCAGTTAAAGCAGGAGCATTATCTTGGTTTGTCACCAGTTTTTACACAACTGCTATCACATTCTCTGTAGTTGTGAGGAAATGGCCAATTTCTTTCTAATAACAATATAACAGTGTTCCATACTTAGACCTTATGTCATCTTTCTGGAATGCCAACAATCTATGTGCGTCCATTTAAAAGATGTTTACAGACTCCGATTCTTCTGATTTTTAACCCATACTTGGCTTTAGCGAGACTATATCCTCAAAGGGGAAATATCACAGTTAATACTTAGATTTCACAAGCTGCCTCTATTTCTAGGCTCTTTCTAGTAAACTTGAATCCCCACATTCCATTCTGTCCCTAACATCAGAGCCTTCACCTGGTGATTTTGATCCTGGGTTTGGTCTGACAATCACAAACACTTTCTTCACTTTCCCAAGAATTTATCAGGCCCTTATGGAAGACAGAGAAAGAACAGCATGGTTTCAACCACTGACGCTAGAAGGTTCAGAACCGTTAATTACAACGCTCCTGTGGAATAGCAATTCATTATAGTCCTTGAGTGTATTAAATTATTTTAAAAATGTACTGCTGTTAAAGAAGTTTTAGTTGACCCCAAGATCCTGGAATGATCAATATTTCTTTCTAACTTAAAAGTACTCTAATATTTTAACTGAAAGAAAAAAATAAATCCAATCTGTATACTGTTCTAGGCTGGAAGCATTCTCAGCAAGAATTGTACCTCTGACTTTCACCCTATCATTAGAGCTTTACTTAATTTGCCTGATCTGTGATCATGATTTTGGCTTGCAATTAGACAGATGGTATTCAATTGCACATTTAATGTTACATCTTCTAATACTGCAATACAAAAATAGTTATCATGGGCTGCATATTCATTTTCTGTAGACACTCAGGAAAAATAACTTTCACATTTCCTCTTTTATCATCTACTTCTGTGCAGCCAGAAGGTTGCATGTCATGCCTTACCATCTGTTGATGTATTGCTTATTAATATATTTTTGTTTTAAATCAGGGAATTAATGGAAAATTCTAGATAATAAAAGATTCTATTTAATAGCAATTTATTATCTTTTCCTAACAAATTAAAATATATCTAAGACTAAAACTTCATGAATTATTATTGACTTTTTTTATGATTTTAAGATTCCTTGTATTAAAAAAATCTTAGAGAAATCCCACTAAATAGAAAATGGTAAGAATTAGAGGAGGATGATTCTTATTTTTATGCCACTGTGTTCAGCCTCCCAGATATAAATGTTTACATCCTTCTATTGAACGCAATGATAATAATTTGCATTTATCAACCTACCAATTACCTCTTTAGTAATATGAGCCTTAGAATAGCCTTCAACTTTCCAGTCCCCATGAACAAAATACAGATTCATTTCTACCTGTAGTTACCATGAAACCTCCATAGACTTTGTTTTTCTTGGGGGAAAAAACCTCTATTCCCCTCAGAAGGCTTACATTCATGTCCAGTTACAGAAACAAAGTCCTAATTTAATTTATTCTTTTATGTGTCACACTGCTCTTACATTTGCAAAGCTTAAATTTCTTTGGTAAGGCTTTGTGTTCCTGAGGTTAGATGACAGGAAACCCGATTTCTTTTGATATTTTCTCCTGTTTTCATGGAACTGTATCAAAACTACTTTGAATGCTAAACAAACTAAAATTAAACTGTGGGGTCTTGGTTCTGAAAACTGACAGAATTCTCTTGAAGCAATATGTATATATATATATACACACACACATATATATTTAAATTATCTTCAAAATATGTAGGAGGTTGAAGAATATCCTCTAGATTTAAGTACTCAATGTTTGTGAGATCACTGATTTTTAAATCTCCTTAAGATTGTTAAATTTCTTTCTTACTGCAGCTTTGTGAACTTCCACTTAATAATTACTTTTCAATATTCCCATCTCCAAATGGAAATAGTTCATGAAAGTACAGATAAATGTAATTAAGAAAACTGGAAACTGAGAACTTCATCAAAGTGATGAGAACACCAAAACAGAGGATATTTCACACCACTTTTCTCATTAACTAGGTCTTATGACAAAGCAGAAAGTTATAAATCCACCACTACTGCTGGACAGCAACCGGTACAAACATGAGAATCTATGAGAAATTTAAATTTCCACTTAAGCTTGTCAATCTCAGATCATACATACTAACCTTCCTTATAGAATAGATATTTATGAAATATTGACTTTGTGGTCAGCATCAAGATAGGCTTCAGTTAATAAAAGTGAGCAAAAACACACACCAGCTCTGTTCTCTGGAGTTTTCAATTTAAAAACCTAATATACATATGTGTATTGTATTAAGTATTGAGATAACTAGAATTAAAGGAAAGAGTGTGGCACTTATAAAGTTGTAAAACAGAGGAACTTGACATTATCTAATGAGTTAGCAATAGCTGTTTTACTAGTTAGGATAAGGTCCAGTTGACATAAAAATTACAAAACAGTGACAGAAGCAAGAAAGAAGTTCACTGCTGTCTCATATAAAAAACTGATATATGTATGCGGTCCAAGGCTAATTGTGGAAGTTCCAATAAGACAGAGGCCCATATTCCTTCTCTTTTTTTTCTCTCAATTTGAGCATGGGCTTTTACCTCATCATCAAATACGGCTGTGTGAGTTCCAATAGTCAGCTTTACATTCCAACTATCAATAAGGAGTAAAGTTGGGAATGGTGCCTTTCAACTCTTCAAAAGAGCTTCCTAGAAGTATTGCACAACTAGTCCTATTACATTAGTGGGTAAGAACTTAGTCATATAGTCATACCTATCTTTGAGGAAGGATGATATAGCCATATAAGATATCACTAATTAAGAACTTGAGCTACTTAAATAGAGAAGATAAAAATAATACATATTTGGAGGCATGTAGCAGCATTTACCATAACTTGCCTGGGAAAATGACTTGGAAAATGAGGTTTGCAGAATGCATAAATGTTAAACAAATGGTAGGAGGAAGGGGAAAGTGAAGAGAATTCCTGGCTGACGCACAATCCACATGACTACATCAGCCTCCAACGCAGCTGGACATAGACTACTTGTATTCAGTACCCTTTTAAGTAGGAGAAAAAAGACTTCTCTCTTGTAGGCAATGCTATTTTGAGAATTTAGAGATAGGCAATTCAGCTGAATCCTAACTTTATCTAAAATAACAGCCTTTGCTAACCCCTAGACAAGTTCCAGGTTCTCCATTTTACTATTTGGAGCCTGGTACATGATTAGTGCTTTTTGCTTTTTTACTAATTACATTAGGTTTATTCTTATGAGTTTATATAAGCTTCTAACATTATTACAGATACATAAGGAAATAAATCTAGTCAAGATCACACAAATGTCATCAGAATGAGTACATATACACACACACACACACATATATATATATATACATATACACAAATACATAAACATTCTATAAGGGGATCTGCTTGAAATACTTTTTGTTGAGCTACAGCAAAGATTTTCAAAATGTTTAGATAATAAAATTTCATATTTTAGGAAATATTTATCCCAAAACATATGCTAAAATAAGTCAGTTTAAGTGCATATGTTTTCTTCTGATATATACATTCTCCAAAAATATCCCCGCCAATATATTTTTTTGAGGAGAGAGGATTAGAAATTTATTGAAAACAATTTCAAATACTTTTAGGCTAATCATTTGTTTGTTGACAAACCCAGAGTCGACAGGTATTGTTTTAAAGTACAGCTGCCAACAGTAAAATTTCACATAAACACTATCAAACCTAAAATATAAGAATTCATGCTATTCCAAATGTTTTTAGGATAATAAAATGCATTGCTAACCAGGCTATTTTAATCTGCATATTTACTTAATAGAGGTTCAATTTTTTTTCCATGCAAAATGCTATTTTATTCAAGGAAGATAAACATTAATCTATCTTATCTTTCACAAAATAATTAACTATCCAGATTACAAAAATAAACATGCCTCTGTTTAGGAAAAAAAAAAAAAAAACAAACAAAACACTATAAATTAATAAAAATATTCCACTGTAAAAAAAAAAAATCTTATAGAAGGTTGCTTCTTTTTTCTTCCAAATTTCCTCTTTGGACTGGTTATCCACTGCCTGAAAAGCTTCTGTCCTATGCATAATCTTAGCAAGCAAACATGATCTTCAATTGCATGACTTTTTTACTAAGAAAAATCATTGGTAAGTACCAGAGAGCATATATATATTTATTTAACTTCCATAAAATGAGATTACACCAGATGAGCTGCCAGAAGAGTACAAAAAAGAGAAGTTAAGGTGCTTGCTGATAAGCAGTGTATACATGTGTTTTGTAAACATCTTAGAAAAGAGTTTCTGAAAGAAAGGCCAATGAAATAGTTTTCATGTGAGATACTGATACTGTAAGACTGAAATATTTATGAAGTAAAACAGGGAGGTAAGTGAAAAGCAAAGATAAATTAAGTGGAGAAAGAGCAAGTTGGTTTGGGTAGGAAAGTTCTGTGAAGGGTGATGAGATATATATAGACAGAATGGCTTACTACGAATGTAGAGATGACATGGTTGCCTCAGTGGTTGTGTTAATCATCTAGTACTAAATCAAATCCTAAAATTTAGTGTCTTAAAACAATAGTGATTATTTATTATCTCATTATTTTGTGAGTCAGGAATTTGGGGATGGCTCAATTGGGAAGTTCTATGGGGCATCTCAGAAGGTCACAGTCAGAGACTGATTTGGGCAGCAGCCATTTAAAGGCTTGACTGTACTACCAGAGGGTCCACTGCCAAAGTATTTCAATTGCATGGCTGGCAAGTTAGTGCTGGCTCTTGGCTAGGGGCCTCAGTTCTGTGGGCATCTCTACAGGGCTTCTGGAACACCTTCACAGCATGGCAGCTGGCTTGTGAACAATTCCAAGAGAACAGGTAGAAGCTGCAATGACTTTATAATCTCATTTCAGAAGGCTTCTACTTACACCAAATTTTATTCACATAAGGGCAGTTTTAATTTAATGAAGGAGAGGTCTAAACAAAAGGCATGCATTTTAGGAGGTGAGAATCACTGGTGGTTATCCTCACAGTCAGAAACCAAATCAGGGATCAAAACATCTACTTCTGCTTTATTGACTATGCCAAAGCCTTTGACTGTGTAATCATAACAAACTGTGGAAAATTCTTCAAGAGATGGGAATAACAGACCACCTGACCTGCCCCCTGAGAAATCTGTATGCAGGTAAAGAAGCAACACTTAGACATGACATGGAACAGCAGACTGGTTCCAAATTGGGAAAGGAGTACATTAAGGCTGTATACTGTCACCCTGCTTATTTAACTTATATGCTGAGTGCATGATGAGAAATGCCTTGATTGGATGAAGCACAAGCTGGAATCAAGAGTTCTGGGAGTAATATCAATAACCTCAGATATGCAGATGATACCACCCTTATGGCAGAAAGTGAAGAGGAACTAAACAGCCTCTTGATGAAAGTGAAAGAGGAGAATGAAAAAGCTGGCTTAAACTCAACATTAAAAAAATGAAGATCATCGCATCCGGTCCCATCACTTCATGGGAAATAGATGGGGAAACAGTGGAAACAGTAAGAGACTTTATTTTCTTGGAATCCAAAATCACTGCAGATGTTGACTGCAGCCAGGAGATTAAAAGACGCTTGCTCCTTGGAAGAAAATCTATCACCGACCTAGATAGCATATTAAAAAGTAGAGACATTATTTTGCCAAAAAAGGTCCATCTAGTCAAAGCTATGGCTTTCCCAGTAGCTATGTATGGATGTGAGAGTTGGACTATAAAGAAAGCTAAGTGCAGAAGAATTGATGCTTTTGAACTGTGGTGTTAGAGAAGACTCTTGAGAGTCCCTTGGACTGCAAGGAGATCCCACCAGTCCATCCTAAAGGAGATCAGTCCTGGGTGTCATTGGAAAGACTGATATTGAAACTGAAAATCCAATACTTTGGCCACCTGATGTGAAGAGTTGACTCATTGGAAAAGACCCTGATGCTGGGAAAGATTGAGGGCAGGAGGAGAAGTGGACGACGGAGGATGAGATGGTTGGATGGCATCACCGACTCAATGGATATGAGTTTGAGAAAGCTTTTGGAGTTGGTGTTGGACAGGGAGGCCTGGTGCGCTGCAGTCCAGGGGATCACAAAGAGTTGGACACGACTGAGCAACTGAACTGAACTGAACTCCATGCCTGGTAGTTTACCCATTTTTAATCTGCATAAAATCCCTGAGAGATACCTTTTACTGTGTTCATTTTATAGTGAGAGGACTAAAATTGAGTAGTTGAATAACTTGCCCAAAGTCACACTGGAAGTTAGTGGCAGGATATATGTTGATCTGCTTTCTAATATTATACTCCTTCATCCATGCCATGAAGTCTCAGAAAATACTGTCCATTCTAGGATGATTCTGCTGGATGAAAAAATGTCTGCACGGTGACTGCTGCACCTCTTAAATACAGCGTAAAGGGCTCGAGACAGAGACATTAATCCCCACAAATAATTCAGGTATTTTTAAGGCATTTGTTTTTAAAATATACTTGATGATGATACTTATTTTACAATATTAGAATAAGATTGCTATCTTCTCACTGAAGCTGCAGAGAAGGCAATGTCAACCCACTCCAGTACTCTTGCCTGGGAAATCCCATGGAGGGAGGAGCCTGGTAGGCTGCAGTCCATGGGGTCGCCAAGAGTCGGGCACAACTGAGCGAATTCACTTTCACTTTTCAGTTTCATGCATTGGAGAAGGAAATGGCAACCCACTCCAGAGTTCTTGCCTGGAGAATCCCAGGGACGAGGGAGCCTGGTGGGCTGCCATCTATGGGGTTGCAGAGAGTTGGACATGACTGAAGCGACTTAGCAGCAGCATTGAAGCTAAATTCAATATAATCTTGAGACAGCTCTTAATAAACTTTAAGAACCAGAGATCAAGTTGCCAACATTCACTGGATCATCAAAAAAGCAAGAGAGTTCCAGAAAAACATCTATTTCTGCTTTATTGACTATGCCAAAGCCTTTGACTGTGTGGATCACAATAAACTGTGGGAAATTCTGAAAGAGATGGGAATACCAGACCACCTAACCTGCCTCTTGGGAAATCTCTATGCAGGTCAGAAAACAACAGTTAGAACTGGACATGGAACAACAGACTGGTTCCAAATAGGAAAAGGAGTACGTCAAGGCTGTATGTTGTCACCCTGCTTATTTAACTTATATGCAGAGTACATCATGAGAAACACTGGGCTGGAGGAAGCACAAGCTGGAATCAAGATTGCCAGGAGAAATATCAATAACCTCAGATATGCAGATGACACCACCCTTATGGCAGAAAGTGAAGAAGAAAAAAAGAGCCTCAAAAGTGAAAGAGGAGAGTGAAAAGGTTGGCTTAAAGCTCAACATTCAGAAAACTAAGATCATGGATTCTGGTCCCATCAATTCATGGGAAATAGATGGGGAAACAGTGGAAATAGTGGCAGACTTTATTTTTCTGGGCTGCAAAATCACTGAAGATGGTGATTGCAGCCATGAAATTAAAACACACTTACTCCTTGGAAGAAAAGTTATGACCAACCTAGATAGCATATTCAAAAGCAGAGACATTACTTTGCCAACAAAGGTCCATCTAGTCAAGGCTATGGTTTTTCCAGTGGTCATGTATGAATGTGAGAGTTGGACTGTGAAGAAAGCTGAGCGCCGAAGAATTGATGCTTTTGAACTGTGGTGTTGGAGAAGACTCTTGAAAGTCCCTTGGACTGCAAGGAGATCCAACCAGTCCATCCTACAGCAGATCAGTCCTGGGTATTCATTGGAAGGAGTGATGTTGAAGCTGAAACTCCAATACTTTGGCCACCTGATGCGAAGAGCTGACTCATTGGAAAAGACTCTGATGCTGGGAAAGATTGAGGGCAGGAGGAGAAGTGGATGACAGAGGATGAGATGGTTAGATGGCATCCCTAACTCAATGGAAATGGGTTTGAGAATGGGTTTGGGTGGACTCCAGGAGTTGCTGTTGGACAGGGAGGCCTGGCGTGCTGCGGTTCATGGGGTCACAAAGAATCGGGCATGACTGAGCGACTGAACTGAAGTGAACTGAAACCAAACACAAAATAGTACTTTCTTCATGACAGTTTTAACATAATTTTCCTATGAACTTGTAACTTTGAACTTGCAAATATATCTTGACATAAGGGCAGATGTTTTATGAAAGCAAAGTGATACTTCATAGGCCTTATTACTGAAATTCAGCTGAAGGCATAAAGACAATTATCAAACACACAAGGGCTGTGTTCTTGGTATTCAAAAATTAGTCAGTCAGTGAATAGCAATCATATAGCACCACCTTTCTAATGAACATTTATTACTTAATCAAGTTCTAATTTGATTTAAACATTTTTTAATAGAAGTGATCACATTTACTATGGTAGATAATTTAAAGGTTTTATTTCATTTTACACAGCTTCTGGGTTACAGATAAATCATTAACTACTAACAGATGAGTATCATTCTTGACACACCATTAAGTCTGAATTTGGAAAATTCCTTGACATACCTATGCCCTAAAGGAGAAGTAAGGTAAAGGTCATCATTACTGAGGGCCAGTCTTTGATATAATTAACTTATTTTAATGCAAAAAAAAATGGTTTGGAATCTTCACAATTAGTACCTCAATTAAAGTTATAAATCGGTCCAAGAAGAAATAACTAAATGACTTTAACACAACAAATCAAAATCATGTCTTTCTAAAACAGAATAATTATTTATAACTAGAAGAAGGCCTTGTGGATATTTAACCTTCTACCCAGCAGTTGTCTTTCAAATAGAAAGTACCATTTATAGTGCTGAAAGAACTCTATCTCCTCCCATCCACTGTTTCTCAATGTGTGACATTTCTGCACTGACATCAGCTGGAATTCTGTTTAAAAATGAAAATTCCTTGGCCCTTACCAGATTTTCTGAATCATCTCTGGGGGTGGTAATATGGTAGCTTGAATTTCTGGATAATTATGTATTCTAAAGTTTGACAACCCATATAACAGCTCTAAGTATTTTCATTATGATCCACAACAGAAGAAGAATAAAATCAGCTGTAGTCAATAACATAAAATCTGAAAGCCCAATTTCCATTCCCAGAGAGAATTTGCATTGACAGTATGAAGTATTATAGCCTTGGAAAACAAAGTATTTCATTCAAGTATTTGATACTTTAGTAAGAATAATACTAAAAATGATGCTGTAAGTACTGCTGTGCTGCCTCTGTGCGTGTTGAGCCCATGGTAAACAATTCACTTGACCTTAATGTCAACACTTTGAGGACAATATTCCAACTTCATTTACAGATGAAACAACTGAAGTTAGACTATCTCACCTGTTTAGTAGGTGGCAGAAAATGATTAATACTTAGGTCTATCTGACTTCAGACTGCTATACTATAGCACTACAATTGGAGTGGGTTGCCATTTCCAACAGTCAGCAAGGAATCTGCCTGCAGTGCAGGAGACCCAGGTTGATTCCTGGATCAGGAAGATCCCCTGGAGAAGGAAATGGCAACCCACTCCAGTATTCTTGCCTGGAGAATCCCATGGACAGAGGAGCCTGGCGGGCTACAGTTCATGGAACTGCAAAAGTCAGACATGACTTAGCAACTAAACCACTACCACTACTACTCAAACCTGACAACTTTAGAAAAATATTAGATATTCAAAGAAAATTGAAGCTGATGCACAGTATGGTAACATAGAATATCAAACAAATTGAAATGGAGCATCTAAGTGTTACATGCAGTTCACATGAAGTGCATTGATCCTGACATCATTTAGTAGACATTAAACAAGAATATATTTATGTAAAACTTCGGAATGTTTAAAGTTTTTTTCCAAAATTTTTAGAAAAATTATTTTGTTAATTATATCTTCTCTCCACCAAAAAAAAAAAAAAAACCACAAAGAAAACAACATCAAAATAACACACATTGCTCACATGCACGTGCACATACACACACACTTAGGCAACATAATAGGGTTATCACCTATCTTCTCTTGGATAATTCATATTTTATAGTGATAATGTCAAGTTTAATCGACATAGTCTCAACAGAAAGCTTGGTATAAAAGGTAACTTGCAACTTTTGAGATAATGACATGTATCCTTTATATAGTCAGATACCTGTTAAGCACTCACAATTTGTTCACCTAACGAATATATATGGTGTCCTTAAGGAACTCACAGTATAATGGGGAACAGACACCCTTACTTAAATTTTTGTGTGTGTGCTCAGGCTCTAAGTTGTGTCCAACTCTTTGCAGTTCCATAGACTGTACCCTGCCAGGCTCCTATGTCCATCAGATTTTCCAGGCAAGAATACTGGAGTGAGTTGCCATTTCCACCTCAGGGAATCTTCTCGACCCAGGGATCGAATTCGTGTCTCCTCATTTCCTGTACTGGAAGTGGATTCTTTACCACTGAGCCACCTGGGAAGCCCCTACTTAAATTAGATTGATGTTAAGTAAGTAAGTGCAGCATTTTACAGGATCTCACCAAGGATGGTGGTGAACCTAACTCGGAATTGTGACACATTCATGAAAGATACATACTGCAGTTGGTTTGAAAGAACGAGTGAGTTTGGAACAAACACAGAGAAAAAAGGGAAAAAAGTTTTAGGACCTCTGAGGAATATAGAGATGCCATTGCTAATTTTTTTGTCTTAAAGGAAGCCTAAAATCTGTTTGAGCACCACAGTCTTTCGATAGTATACCTCATTATAGTAAATAGAAAATTGCTGGGACCTGGGCTATGGGGTTGCATGGAGTCAGACACGACTGAAGCGACTTAGCAGCAGCAGCAGCAGCAGGTTGAGCAAGCCAGATAGAACGTTAATATATATAGATGATGGCATGTTTATGATTAAGTGAGATCAAGGTTAGATAAAACAGACTTTATCTCTCTTGAATTTAAATCTTGGAAATGGAGAGAATACATTAGAGTTAACCTATTTGGTGACAGCACTGTGAAGAGGGAATACTCTTCAATTTATTCCAGTGCAAAGATCCAAAGCTGTTCTGATTCATATGTCCTCTTCCTCAGAATGTCTTCTCTGTGCATTTTGATTCTTCCTATCTGCTTCCTATGTTCCATATTTCTCCTTAGCATTTATCAACATCTAACATACTATACTGGAGAAGGCAATGGCACCCCACTCCAGAACTCTTGCCTGGAAAATCCCATGGACAGAGGAGCCTGATAGGCTGCAGTCCATGGGGTCTCTAGGAGTCGGACAAGACTGAGTGACTTCACTTTCACTTTTCACTTTCATGCATTGGAGAAGGAAATGGAAACCCACTCCAGTGTTTTTGCCTGGAGAATCCCAGGGACGGGGGAGCCCGATGGGCTGCCATCTATGGGGTCGCACAGAGTCGGACACGACTGAAGCGACTTAGCAGCAGCAGCAACATACTATACATTATCCTATTTATTTTACTATCTGCTTCACCCAACTAGAATATAAGCTTCATGTTTCACTTACTCACTGCTACACATTATGCTATTTATAATCCATTTCCCCCCCACTAAATATAAGGTGATTTTTCACTTGCTCACTAATTTATCCAATGCATAGAACAGAACCAAGCACTTAGTTGACTGCATGAGTCAATAAAAGTGCTTCCCATATCATTCAAATATTTATCTTCTGAATAACATACCACAGTCAGTTTCCGTTGCTTATAAAAGAGCCTTAACTGAACTGTGTTGTTAAATGTACAAAATGCTTTCAAGTACATTTTCTCATATCAACCCTGCAAAATGTACTTATTATTCTCATTACTTAAAAGTGAAGAAATTGAATCTCAGTGAAGTTTAATAATTTTTGTATAAGTACACATTTCAAGTTATGAGATATGAGACGCCTCAGATATGAGATATGAGACATCTCAGATATGAGATGCCAAAAGTCTCACTTGCACCCTGCTTTTTGTACTCTGCCTCATCTTGAAAATCCCCAATACAAATGCTCCATTGAGATGTCACTGACAACTACCCACTTCTGTGTTTAATCACTCGAACAGACTCATTTTCTATATTCAATTGAAACCTTTTCTGTGTTTATTCAGACTCACATATTCCTGAAGTTTTCTTACCACATATGCCGAAAGACTTCATTGTATTCAAACCAAAAGAACATTTCTTTTGAGTGGCAATGAAAGTGAAAGTGAAGTTGCTCAGTGGTGTCCAACTCTTTGTGACCCTATGGACTTAGCTCACCTGGCTCCGCCATTCATGGGATTTCCCAGGCAAGAATGCTAGAGTGGGGCCAGTTCCTTCTCCAGGGGATCTTCTTGACCAGGGATTGAACTCAGGTCTCCCACATTGCAGGCAGACTCTTTACCGTCTGAGCCACCAGGGCATCCTTGTGGCAGAGATGATGTCTTTTTTCCACATTTCTTTCCCTGACTACATAACATCCATAATTTTTTCCACCTTTTCTTCAAAGATCTATTTTTCAATAATAAATTATGTTGGCAGCATTCTGTATTAAAGATTTATCTCTGTATTTAATTTAAAATGTTGTACCCTAACAGGCTATATATAATGAAATTACATTAATGTAATGTGAAAAGTAAGAGTAATTTTCTGGATAATATAGTTTGTGGCATTCCATGTATATGATAGTAATGTTGACCTTTACCCACAGAACACAAACTCTCCTACATTTTCTTTAGCTTATAATAAGTTACTATTGTACCCTTATTACTTACAATGTTTTATTTGCTCCATTTAATCCTTAATATCACATACAGGCAAAATATTTACATAAATTTGAGAATTACCTAATAGTGCTAACTAAACATCTATTTCTGCTTTATTGACTATGCCAAAGCCTTTGACTGTGTGGATCACAATAAACTGTGGAAAATTTTGAAAGAGATGGGAATACCAGACCACCTGACCTGCCTCTTGAGAAATCTGTATGCAGGTCAGGAAGCAACAGTTAGAACTGGACATGGAACAACAGACTGGTTCCAAATAGGAAAAGGAGTATGTCAAGGCTGTATATTGTCACCCTGCTTATTTAACTTATAATACGCAGAGTACATCATGAGAAACACTGGACTGGAAGAAACACAAGCTGGAATCAAGATTGCTGGGAGAAATCTCAATAACCTCAGATATGCAGATGACACCACCCTTATGGCAGAAAGTGAAGAGGAACTCAAAAGCCTCTTGATGAAAGTGAAAGTGGAGAGGGAAAAAGTTGGCTTAAAGCTCAACATTCAGAAAATGAAGATCATGGCATCTAGTCCCATCACTTCATGGGAAATAGATGGGGAAACAGTGGAAACAGTGTCAGACTTTATTTTTGGGGGCTCCAAAATCACTGCAGATGGTGACTGCAGCCATGAAATTAAAAGACACTTACACCTTGGAAGAAAAGTTATGACCAACTTAGATAGCACATTCAAAAGCAGAGATGTTACTTTGCTGACTAAGATCCGTCTAGTCAAGGCTATGGTTTTTCCAGTGGTCATGTATGGATGTGAGAGTTGGACTGTGAAGAAGGCTGAGCACCAAAGAAATTGATGCTTTTGAACTGTGGTGTTGGAGAAGATTCTTGAGAGTCCCTTGGACTGCAAGGTGATTCAGCCAGTCCATTCTGAAGGAGATCAGCCCTGGGATTTCTTTGGAAGGAACGATGCTAAAGCTGAAACTCCAGTATTTTGGCCACCTCATGCAAAGAGTTGACTCATTGGAAGACTCTGATGCTGGGAGGGATTGGGGGCAGGAGGAGAAGGGGATGACAGAGGATGAGATGGCTGGATGGCATCACGGACTCGATGGACGTGACTCTGAGTGAACTCTGGGAGTTGATGATGGACAGGGAGGCCTGGCGTGCTGTGATTCATGGGGTCGCAAAGAGTTGAACACGACTGAGTGACTGAACTGAATTGAACTGAGCTGAACAGCATATTATAGAAACACTGAGTAAAGTGTAATTTTTCAGGGAGTTTGTTTTTTTTCCTTAAAAAATGAAATTTCAATCAATTACTTCCTATGTTCATTAAGACTAAAGACTGACCCACACTCAGACAGTTCAACCTTAATCTCATTAGCACTTTGATTGCTTGATTTTTTTTTCCCCACATTTGCCAATATTTATACCCATTCCAATTTCCATTTAGGGAGATTAACAAGAAACTCATTTATTAAGACTGATCTGAAACTATGCTTCCAATCCTGGCTCAATTCTCAGTTCTACTTGATGTCTATTATCTCAGGCTCAGCCATCTTCTTCTCTCTTGATCCATTTTTCACTTCATTCACCTTATTTCTTAGAAGATGAAGCATTCTTTCTTCCAAGGCCAGTGTTGCAGTTCTTCCTTTACCCTCACCCTTCTTGATTTCTCTAGTTTTCTCTACCCTCTGTTGATACATATGTACACAGCCAAAGGAAATGCATAGTTTCTTCTTCTTTTGCAAAATAGATTTTGCTTTAAAAAAGAGCAAAAGTTGAATGTTTAGGATATAGTAAAACAATAATCATTGCTCTTTTCAGAATACCATGCTAGCTCAGGAATGAGACTATTTATGAAAGTCTCTTAGAAGAAATTTTTTTTTTCTTCAAGATCACCATCATCATAAGGTTGTACTGAATAAGTACATGAAATTACATAAATTATAATAGTAATATCTATATAAACAACTTCAGATATGTAGGTGAAACCACTATAATGACAGAAAGTGAAGAGGAACTAAAGAGTCTCTTGAGGAAGGTGAAAGCAGAGAGTAAAAAAGCTGACTTAAAACTTAACATTCAAAAAATGAAGATCATGGCATCCAGTCCTATCACGTCTGGCAAATAGATGGGGGAAAAGTGGAAACAGTAATAGATTTCATTTTCTTGGGCTCCAAAATCACTGCAGATGGTGACTTCAACCACTAAATTAAAAGACTAGGCTATAACAAACCTAGACAGTTTATTAAAAAGCGGAGACATCACTTTGCTGACAAAGATCCGTATAGTCAAAGCTATGGCTTTTCCAGTAGTCATGTATGGGTGTTCTTGAAAGTGAAAGTCACTCAGTTGTGTCTGACTCTTTGTGACACCAGTGAGAGTTGGACCATAAAGAAGTGTCAGTGCTGAAGAATTGATGCTTTTGAATTGTGGTGCTCGAGAAGACTCTTGAGAATTCCTTGGACTTCAAGGAAATCAAACCAGTCAACCCTAAAGGACATGAATCCTGAATGTTTTTGGAAGGACTGGTGCTGAAGCTGAAGCTCCAATACTTTGGCCACGTGATGTGAAGAGCTGACTCATTGGAAAAGACCCTGAAGCTGGGAAAGATTGAAGGCAAGAGGAGAAGTGGGCAACAGAGGACGAGTGGTTGGATGGCATCTCCAACTCAATGGACATGAGTTTGAGTAAACTCTGGGAAACACTGAAGGTCAGGGAAGCCTGGCGTGCTGCAGTTCATGGGGTTGCAGAGTTGGACATGACTTAGTGACAAAAACATATAAACCCTTAACATCAAAGTATTTTCAGAAAAACAAACAATGCTCTATTATTTATGGATAATTTTCCACAAGGCAACTCTTTAAGAGTTTTGAGCATAGAAATCTGGTGTTTTGCTCATTATCACTAAAGTCTGGCATACTAGGGATGTAGAACAAGGTGTGCCAAATTATTTTACAAATATAAGATAATTAATTTTAGGTACTCTTCAATTTACACACAGATTTATTCATTCAGAAAACACATACCATCTATACAACAAGCATCAGGATAGGTGTCAATAAACAAATACGAGTAGTTAAGTAAAATAAATTTTATGCTTTTCTGGAGTTCAGGGGATAATATTCAATGGCGGGGTGGGGGAGGGGATGCCGGAGGGGGCTAAAAGGAAGTGTTAGTTTCCAAAATGTATTTACAAAATAAAGCAAAGACACACACAAAGAGGCAGGAACATCTAAATTAGATTCAGAGGTGATATTCAAGTAGAGGTAATTAGGAAAAAGCTTTCAAACTGTATTTGCAAAATAAACCAAGCACACACACTCCAAATGACAGTAATTGTGGGAAGTCAGTAGCTTCAAGGATTTCATGCCCAGCCCCACCCTTCTACCCCATTCTCCTCATTCTCTGCCAAGGTCTTTTCATCCACTTCCAGTTTCCCCTACCCTGTAAACAGATGACTCCCACATTTACATCAACTCTTCAGACAGACCTCTGTCCTGAGAGCCAAACCCGTATTTCCAACTGTCTACTCTATCTGCCCACAACCAAACTCAATGTATTATTGAGTCAACCAAAACAATGTATTATTGTTTTTCAAAGCTGTTCTTCCTCTGTATTTCTCTCTCCGTCAATAGAAACTTCGAAGGTAATCTTGCCTTTTACTGTCTTCATACCCTTGCCAGCTCTAGTGTGTTTTGCAGACCACACCTTTGGCTCCGCTGCTGTTGTGACTGCAGCTTATTGACCTCTTACTAACTAGCAGACACTATGCTCCATGAATTAAATACTTTATCTTAGTGAAAGTTAAGTTGCTCAGTCGTGTCCGACTCTTAGCGACCCCATGGACTGCAGCCTACCAGGCTCCTCCGTCCATGGGATTTTCCAGGCAAGAATACTGGAGTGGGGTGCCATTGTCTTCTTCCTCAGTAGAGTACATACACACAAGTAGAAACAGAGAAAATGAACCGAAAGACATGTCTACCAAACAAAGAAGTCAGGGGGTGGAAAATGTGCTCCCAGCTAATTCTGTACCTTTCATGACCCACTGTTTGCCTTGATTTGTGCAATTCCGTCCTTCTGTAAGTCAGGGATAGGAAACATGGTACCTTGGCATCAGTTCAGTCACTCAGTCGTGTCCAACTCATTGCGACCCCATGAATTGCAGCACACCAGGCCTCCCTGTCCATCACCAACTCCCGGAGATCACCCAAACTCATGTCCCTCGAGTTGGTGATGCCACCCAGCCATCTCATCCTCTGTCGTCCCCTTCTCTTCCTGCCCCCAATCCCTCCCATCATCAGAGTCTTTTCCAATGAGGCAAATCTTCACATGAGGTGGCCAAAGTACTAGAGTTTCAGCTTTAGCATCATTCCTTCTAAAGAAATCCCAGGGCTGATCTCCTTCAGAATGGACTGGTTGGATCTCCTTGCAGTCCAAGGGACTCTCAAGAGTCTTCTCCAACACCACAGTTCAAAAGCATCAATTCTTTGGTGCTCAGCTTTCTTCACAGTCCAACTCTCACATCCATACATGAACACTGGAAAAACCATAGTCTTGACTAGACGGACCTTTGTTGGCAAAGTAATGTCTCTGCTTTTCAATAAGCTATCTAGGTCGGTCATCGGAGAAGGCAATGGCACCCCACTCCAGTACTCTTGCCTGGAATATCCCATGGATGGAGGAGCCTGGTGGGCTGCAGTCCATGGGGTCACTAAGAGTTGGACACGACTAAGCCACTTCACTTCCATTTTTCACTTTCATGCATTGGAGAAGGAAATGGCAACCCACTCCAGTGTTCTTGCCTGGAGAATCCCAGGGACGGGGGAGCCTGGTGGGCTGCCGTCTATAGGGTCGCACAGAGTCAGACATGACTGAAGTGACTTAGCAGCAGCAGTAGCAGCATCTAGGTTGGTCATAACTTAAGAGCACCCTAATTAATGTCCCTACTGCCAATTTCTTTCCCCTTCAGTCAGTACTTGAAAACTTAAGTTATTGTAGCTAAGTATATAAGTGAAATACATTTGTGGACCTCAGGCTGGGAATTTTACCACCATTTATATATTCCTATGGGGAAGTCACTCTAGATGAGGATACATTCTTTTCAGTTTGTAATTCAATTCAACACCCATTTACTTATTACAATTTTGTGCTGCATAATCTCTTGGTGTTAGTGTTTTAACAATGAAAGAAAAATAAAAAAAGAAGAGGACACAAGGGCCTGTCCTTACAGAACAGATAGCCTAGCCAACATCTATTAAGCAGAAACCTCTACAGATGGAAGAGATATGATCTCCTATGGGGAGCCCAAGAGTTATTCATTGTTTCCTATGGTTGGTCTCACTAATGTAAAGAGCATTCTTGTGTAAACAAAGGTGTGTATTAAGCGAATACTTCCCCCCTGGGTTTCACTTTTTACCTTTCAGCACAATTTGATTACTATAAAAACATATTTCTAACTAGAAGAAAATTGTCAACAAGGGTTAAATCAGGAGATTTAACTAAACAAGAATCTCAAGTTTAAAACCTCAGTGAGTCTGCAATACAATGTTTTGAAGAAGGAGAGCTAAATTTCTATAAGTTTTTGAATTAATCGATCAACAGAGGATTAGAAATTACATACCTTGGAATAATTTCGCTGATGTATTTAATCATCAACAATTTCAGCAGAAGAACATAGGGGAAAGACTATGGAATTTTGGGTTCAATAACTCTGGATTCAGACATATATATCTTATATTATTAACAACTACTTTAAGTACATTTTTGAGCATCAGTTTTTTCTATCTTTAAAGCAGGAAAATCATAATTCCTCTAGTTTGTTTTTGTTTTGTTTTGTTTTGTTTTTTACTTTGGAAAGCCACTGAATAGTTTCTGCTGTGCCATCAACCAGCCAAGGCACAATCCAGTATTCCAACTAAACGGTAATTTGAAGCCTATCATTTCTCATTGAAAATCCTTGAATCCTAAGTTCAAGTTCCTGAGGATCTGGACTTGACATTCAAACCTCCCTTTCTGCTCCTGAGTTTAGACATTGACTTTTAGCCATTTCCTGTCTCCAGCTTATGTTTTAGTTATATTAAAGACTGCCTTTCCCACACATCAAGAAGTACGTTTAAATTTGTCAGTCTACTTGCTTGAAAGACTTCTTGCATTGTCTCTACCATTTATAATCATAGTCATGGCTGCATATAATTGGGTGACAGAGAAAAAGCTCGGTTCTCTCACTGAGCTGGGGAAGTCTGCCTATGTTACTCTATAACCCTAGAGCCAAACGGTCTGTCTTATTTCTACTGGGCTACTTTGCTTTCATTTTTTAATTAAATACATAATATGTTCCAAGCATACTGATAGATACATTCAGTGCATTAAAAAAAATAAATCAACAGTAAAAAGTTAATATAAATGCTTCAAATAATATGAGTAACAGTGGATTCCCAGGTATAAAAAAAAATGATAGAATATGGGAAAAGTCTGTTTTTTTCCTCTGAAAAGCCAGAATTACCTCAACCTCATATGATCACAAAGATATGGTGCCCCGTGCTAATTATCAGTAATATCTTTTGAGTGAAAATCTTCATGCAATTGAGATTTCCAATTTGCCTATTAATCTTCTACATATTTCAAGTAATACTATCTGCTAAATGAAAAATTATACATTAAGCAATTTTAAAGTTCTTTTGATAAAGTATAAAAAGCCTCAATTACTAAGGAATTATACATAGGTATAAAAAAAAAATCTTAAAAATGTTCTGTCTAGCTGATGCTGGGAGGGATTGGGTGCAGGAGGAGAAGGGGATGATGGAGGATGAGATGGCTGGATGGCATCACTGACTCGATGGATGTGAGTCTGAGTGAACTCCGGGAGTTAGTGATGGACAGGGAGGCCAGGCGTGCTGCGATTCATGGGGTCGCAAAGAGTCAGACATGACTGAGCGACTGAACTGAACTGAACTGAAAAGAAATCTATTACAAAAACAATGAAATTAAAACTTTTCTGAGAACCATAATGTAACTGTTACTTATTTTGAAGAACCCAATGGTGGTACTCAAAGGCTTAGTTTTAAACACATTTACCTTTAAATATCTTTAGCTACTTCTCTAATAATATATATGTGTCAACAAATGCTTATATAGTTTAAATAAAAAATTATAATTTTTGTGTTGAATTTTCAAATTTTAATCATCTACTTTCCAATAAGCCCCACTTATTATACAGGGATAATAACTATATCCATTTGCTAGAGATGGAGATTAATAAAATGTTCTCAGTGATTAAAACAAAGCATATTAAGTACTCCTGTAGTGATATAAACAGGCAAATGATCAAAGAAAATGTACTTAATACATCATGAATAAATCAGGTGAATGAGTGAAGGCTTCATGGGGAGGTAGCATTTAAAATGAGTCTAAATAAAAACAACTTTTCAATAGACAGGTTCAGTGAAGAGGCAAAGAACAGAAGCATACAGACAATTTTCTGGGGAAACAAGTCAAGAAAGCAGTATGTTGCATGAGCTCCAGATCAGGAAGAGCTTCTTTATAACAAACTAAGGAAATGAATTTTACTCTTTAAGGACAGGGGACACAGACTATTCTAAACATGGAAATGGTACATTAATGTTTTCATGCTTTGTGGCAAAGTTTCTTTCTCTTGTTTTCAGTGGGTGCCAGCGGGCAACAGAGTCAAATACTTTCACACATTCTTGGCAGTAAAATGTTATTAATGCTAGGATTAAATGGCAAACAAATATATCCTAAGCAGAAATAATTGCTCTGTGGGTTCAATAGATCAAAACTGGTCCCATCAGAAATTAACTCCTTTGTTTGAGGAAGTGGTTTGCACACCACTTTTGCTTTGTTTTTGAAAGGAGTATGCCATTTGTTACTTGCTGTGCCTGAAAGCTTGCATAGAGTTCCAATGAATAAAACAGGTAAATGTAGAATAAGGAAGCATTAATAAGCTCAAAAGAATGTATTCCTCTTCCCTACTGTCTCTAGCAACTACTGACAAGCACCCCTCAAATCAGGATTCTGCAGACAGTGTGAAAACCTCTAGATGAAGATACTTAATTTCTAGGAAATGACGGGGTAGCTTGGTGGTCATCAATGCTTCTGGGAGAATTTACACATTATGTCATGGTTAGCTTATCTAGAGATTTAGTAAAATATAGTAAATAGTTTTACTTGCAGAAATAGAGCTAAATATGAAATGATGTTAGGACATCATCTTTTATGGACATAAAATTAAAAAGAATTTATTGCATTCACATATATAATTTAATTTTGTTTTAAAGTAGGTTTCCCATTTGTACATATTTGAGGACCATAAACTAAAAGCTTTAATCCATTCAAATATTATAATTAATTTTAATTTTTGTCAATCAAAAATCATTCTAGACAACTATACTCTAGAACTTGAATTTTTTGGAGGCAAGTTGCTCACTAAATATATAGTGCAAATTGGGTGTTGGCATCATTCAGGGTGCAGGGACCTCTGAATGAAAAATGTAGATTCAAGTATTCATAGTATATAGAAGTGAGATCTCACTTATAAGGAAATTAATTTAAATTAAGTGTTAGTTTATACAAGATAGTATTTTCACATGTGAATAGAAGTATAAATGTATCTGACTAAATTAAAATGCAATGAAAAATATAGGCTTGTAATTAGAATATTCTTCAGCTTCTTATTTGTCGTCTTTTTACCTTTAAACAGTTCAGGTCAAATATGTTCTAAATCTTACTTTTAACATTTGATATTATACAATTTCAGCAAAAAATGACAGAATAGTTTAAATATTTGATGAGAAGATGGAACTGAAACTCAATATTATTCATGCTAAGCTATCTTAAATGTTTTTGCATATGTTAACTCTTGTGCTAGAATAATTTTAAGAAGGTAAGCATTAAAATCTCAACTCCTTGATGCAGAATCATTTCAGAAATGCATTTATGCCAATCCATAATGAGAACCACTTTCAAAAATTTAATCATTTCCACAAGATACACTTTTGACAAACGGTCGGTTATTTTATAGCATCTCATTTCTCGTGACAGTACTACAATCAAAAGTACATCACTTTAAAATAGGCTAATGTATATATAAACAAGAAAGATAATCATGCATAATTCAGTCCCTTGACGACAAAAGCAAAGAGTTAACTTTTATAAGCTGGTTTTCATGCTTTAAAAACCATCCTTCTCTTCCACCAAAAGCAAAAACAAACAATAGCAACAAAAAGTTCAACACACAATGCCTGTTACCACAAATGTCAGGATCATATACCTTTTTGTGATTTTAAAAATGTAGCAAAATAGATCTCATACTTGTCAACATTTCTATTTTATCTGAAATCTTAGTGCTTTTTACATGAATTGTTATAACATCAGCCAAAAAAAAAAAAATGAGTGGTTAAAAATCATTCCAGTGTGTTTTCAAAGAAAATCACCTGTCAGGAAATATGTCAGCAAGACCTGCTGAAAGAATTGCAAAATGCCTGTCATGACTGAGCATATGGAATTTACTGACCCTTAAACTTTAAGAGACTGAAGCAGAATACCCAATGTCAAAAACTGCCCCTAAGAGGCAGCTACAGGATATTGTAAGGAGTGTTTATATCTCAGTGTACGGAGAAGAAAAAAGTAATAATTCTGTACAAGAGCCCCAGGGCAGTTGCATTTTGAATCACTGCCACAATAAGCTGATCGCCACTGGGAAGCAAAAATATTCTGTAACAGCACAGACTTGCACTATCAGTAGACATCAGTGTAAAGCAGGAGAGGCAACAGGATTAAAAATAGAAGTATAAGAAGGAGGAGAGAGAGAGAGTAATTTTATCTACTGCTATAGTGTGCAAAGGCAAGAAATTTTAATAAATCATATGTGCATCTATTCAGAGCTGCTTTTTAGAAGACATATTACCTCTACCATATTAATTCTCTAGGTCTTTGCATTTATTATTATAACTCTATAGCTAAAATAATTAAATGTTAGGCTGTTCATATTCCCATAGTATAAAATATACAGAGAAGATTTTCATTCCCCCTTTTAATCTAATGATGATATGATTGAACTACAAAGTAAACCTGAGCACTGAAAAATGCAATTTGAGGATAAAAATGAGATAGACTATGATTTACTTTAGACTTAACCATTTTCTAGACTGATGACTGATTTATTCAAAGGCAACTGAAAGTCAGTAACGGCTTTGTAACACACATTTACATTTATATTGTAAATCATTTTGACTTTTTGATAACACAGAAAATCTTCCATCTTAATGAGTTTCTACTTTACCTCAAATAGAAAAAGCATACTAAACATGACACTTAAGCTACTATATTATTGATTAATTGTATATTGCACTCATAAAAGTAAATAACAAGAGTCATGTTAAGCTATGTATAAGAAATACAAATTTTTTCTAAGCCTACAGAACATAGTTTGCAAAGTTCCAAAAAATGTCTTTTAATTCTATCTTCTCTGTAATATATCAGGAAAGGAACTTAATAATTTTCATCATATTATATCCATAAAGAACAATTTCAGGAGACTATCTCATAAACCCTGTAAATATGATAATATAGCAGATCTAAAAATCCTTGTGAAAATTAGTTCACTATTATTTGGCTTGAATTCACAGAGAATCATAATGCTATCTCATTTCCATATCAAAAAACCTGGATTAAAAGGACATGCACATTTTCTACATCTTACATCCTCTTTAATACTTTCACACTCTGCAGTTTTCCTTCCCTTATTTTTCTCTTTATTAAAAGTTGGACTATGGATTAACTCCCTAGGTAGTGAAGCCATTTAAAGCGCACTTACTTGAAAAGTATAAAACCGGGTCCCATTAGGAGGATGCACTTTAGGGGAGCCAGAAACGGTGTTCATATCCGAGAAGATCATTTCTGATCAGAGAGACAATATAATCCACAAGGAGCTACAGATGGAGAGCAGAGAGCTTAGCGTACAGATAAATCCGTGCATGCATTGAGGGAGGCTAGAGTGTAAAATGAAACCTGCCCCATCCTTCTTAGACACACAGTGATAGCATTTTGAATCTTTCTTCTAGGTTTGAAATCTAAGCTGAAAGGTCATCAGCTACTGACCTTTTGTGCAGCTAGTTCTTTAGAACATACAGTGTTTTTAAAAAAAAAAAAAAAATTAAAACACCGAAGGAAAAAAGCAAGAACCACAATAAATGGAGCTTGTGCAGAATCTGGCAGTGCTGTGGACCTGCCCATCTGTTCTCAGTGATAATCACCTCCCTCCACCACAGTCTAGCAGAGTGATTATGCTAAATATCCTGGTTAACCAATAACATACAGTTTCAATTCAGGGAAACATGCACGGTGTAATTCTGAGGACCTCTCCTGACTAACCTGAAGTCTGTTTCCTACACCATTTAAAGATATATCTAGTGACAAAACATAGTTTCATCATGATTATTTCTAAATCTCTTTGTTACTCTGGTATTTTCAACATGATTTTAACTTTTAAAGCCTTAAAAAAAAAAACAGTTCTTTTAAAATTATATAAATTGTATAGATCAAATCTTATTGTAGCTGGCTAAGACTTTCTGGGGCAAGGCATATAATTCAGTAACACTATATAATCTAGGCATATTATCAAATAAAATGTATCATTTTTAATTTTCTGCTTTTAAATAACATCATGAATATGAATGTATCATTGCTTTCTTATTTCCCTCACCTGAATTCAAAGAATGATTTCAAAATAAATGCTTTACAAAGTACCATACATTTATTCTAAATAATTACAACTTTATCTCATACATGTAGAAAATAATTAATAAAACACACTTTAGATACATGAAAATTTTGACCCAAACTCTCAAAATATTGATTATATAAATATTTAGACTGTGTTGTGATGCATGTCCATTTTTCTATGTCTTTTTACACAAATTGTTCAGTCTGTCTAAAGGATCATATTCAGATGACTTTACACTTTTCAGAGGTAAAAATAAATGCTCCATTTACACATGGTTCAAAGGTGGAGACTTCAGGAGGACAGAGATTAAAAGCAACCAAAAAAGGTGTCTTTGGGAATGTATCCAAGATGACATAGTTATTCACAACCAACAACCAGGAGCTAACTGTGCTGAACTTGAAGACTATAAAAGTAATGTGTTGGTGATGAGCTCTTAAAACTTAAACTACTATTCCTTTTTACTTTTGAATTTCTAGTTATGATTCAAATTCATAATATCAAGGAGTAGAAAGTGGAAAGAAATTATTAATTCCTGGAATTCCTATATTCTGGCAAGTTATGTAAGTAGGTAACTGTTTACTTATCAAGCTACTAAACAAAGCAGAAGATAATGTGTTAAATTAATGCTTAATTGGGGGATAATTTTAGATTTATAGAAAAGTTGCAAAGGTAGTACAAAGAGTTTTTATGTATCCCTCACCCAATTTCTCTAATGTCAACATCTTACATTACTATGGTATATTTTTTAAAACTAAGTAACCAATACAGTACGTTACTATTAATGAAATTTTAGACTTTGCTTGGATTTCACTAGTCTTTCCATTAGTGTCCCTTTCCTGATCTAGGTTCCAATGGTGGGTACCACAGTTATTTGGTTTCTTTGTTTTTTTTCCATAGTTTCCTCTAGTCTGTGACAGCTTCTAAGCTTTTCCATATTTTTCATGATCTTGAAGACTATAAAGAATTTCTGGTCAAGTATCGTGTAGGGTATCTCCCAATGCTTGGTCTGATGTTTTTCTCAAGATTAGATTAGGTTTATGGGTTTTGGAGCAGAATATTAGAGGGGTGAAGTGTCTGTCTCATCACATCATACTAATATTAGTGAAGTGACCTCAGCACATCATATTAGGCATGAATGATATCCACATTTTACTAGTGATGTTAACTTTACTCATTTGGTTAAAGAAGTATTTGTCAGGTTTTTCAACTATAAAATTACTCTCTTTCTGTTTCCATACCCTATTCTTTGGAAGTTGTTCACTCTATTCTTTGGAAGTTGCACACTCTCAAAGAAGAAATATGGAGAAGTGAAATTAAGCTTTACCTCCCTGAGGGGAGAGTATGTACGTATATTTTACGGAATTCTTCTGTACAGAAGCCTTGCATCTCTCCTTCGATTATTTTTTCATTCATTTATTTATGTAGGCATGAACTCAGGTATATTTATTTCATACTTTGGATTATAATACAATCTATTTGATGTGTAAATTGTCCTAGCATTGATCACTGGGAAACTCTTCAGGTTAGATCCTGTTTCCCTTTGATATGTTCCCATCTTTTTTTTTTTTTTTTTTTTTAAGCACAAATGATTTTTTTAAAAAAATGTTTTTTTTTTTTTTCTGGGTGTAAATATTATTTGCTAAGATTACTTTTAGTCTCCTTAACCATAACTCTAATTACTACTGCAAATTTACTTGAAAAGTCATGTTTTCCTTTTACATTTCTATGTTAAGTAGCCATATTATTTCATTTCTCAAATTAACTGCTTTTCTCCTTCTGATTTCTTAGCCCACTTGGGATTTGTTCCATTGATGCTCATAACTATACACATATACTGCTAAGTCGCTTCAGTCCTGTCCGACTCTGTGTGACCCCATAAACGGCAGCCCACCAGGCTGCCCCGTCCCTGAGATTCTCCAGGCAAGAACACTGGAGTGGGTTGCCATTTCCTTCTCCAATGCATGAAAGTGAAAAGTGAAAGTGAAGTCGCTCAGTCGTGTCCAACTCTTAGCGACCCCATGGACTGCAGCCCAGCAGGGTCCTCCATTTTTTTTTTTTTGTATAGAAACATTTGTTCAAGTGAAATTAGTAAAGAGACTTAGTCAACACCCTTTTCCTATGAAATCCAGAGAAATTAGAACATACTTGTCTTTTAAAAATATAAGAAATGTAGAGACACATTCTCTTACTTATAGTTAATTAGTTTTCCAAATAGCTTTCCAGGATGATTGTGGCTTGTCAAGAAATTTCATACTTAGCTTGACTGTTTTTTGAATTAAAATAAGGCTATTTTAAGTATTAACTTAAAAGTTTAAAAAGTACATTATTGTTCTGTAATATAAAATTTAATACACTGGTGGTAGCAATCATCAGTTTCCAGGCAATATTAACCACAGGATGGGTAAATATGTCTGTTTCAATTACTACACACAGATCACTCCCTTAAATCTCTGGAAATCTATCTTTTACAAAGAGAAACAAATTAACAATATTAACTCTAGATGGTTTAATGCCAGCAATCTCAAGTGCTTGAATTTTTACAGAAAAAAAAGCCTGAAAATATAAAAGGATAAATAAACTACACTTTTTTTAAAATGAGTAAAATAAAAGTCTTCAAGCCAGACTCTTGTTTTTAATAGACTTACAGAGATGATTCCCAGAAATCATATAATACACCCTTCTGCCTCTGGGAATAATTACCCTTAAGTCTTCTGAAATATAGGTTATCAGTTTGGTTTTATGAAAAGTTCAAGAATAGTTTAAAGCTACCATTTCATATCCTGTCAGGAAGATTAAGCACAAACATTTTTATATCTCTCAACACATTTTTTTTTTCAACAAATAACATATCCTGCTTCAAGACAAGCAATTCAATATAACTTGTCTTTCATTCACTTATAGGCGTTGGATAACACGCTCAAACATTTGCTAGAATAAGAATTTGCAGAGTTAAAGGAGTACAGTGAAAAGGGCTGTTCATTTGCTGTTAGTTTCCAATAAATGTTCAGGGGGAAATGTCATACTGGATGAAGAATAGGAGAGAGAGAGCAGAAGAAAGGAGAGGAGTAAGATGAGGAGGAGGTGGAGGAGGAAAGGAGACAGGAGAGATATCAATACAGTTTTCATCATAGCATTTTAAGGTAACAAAGAATTTTGTAGCCAAGCACTCAGTTAGAAGTCTTGCCAGATGGAGTGATTTTTACAGCCCAGATGGGACATACATCCTAGTGAATCCATATGGATGGCATATGGAAGAGAGTTAAGTATATATTGCTATCTATCTATCATGTATCTATCAAACATCTATTTATTTATCTAAATATACATTCATAATTATGTATCACTATCCATATCTGTATTGTCTTTATATCATGAGCTTTTCAGGATGCAGCAAAGATGACCCTATACATATAGCCAAAACTCTAAGGTTACTTCACATCCTGCTTCTGAGTTTTCTATTTTCTGACACTCACAGCACGCTGTTCATTCATTCATTGATTCAACAAATCTTTATTGAAGAGAGATGATGTGCCAGATACCCACTGTAGTTACAACAGAAGTGAAAGGCGAACTGAGGAGAAATACTCATTTAGTAGCATGTCAATGAGATGATCAATCCAACAGGTGTCATCAAGTCTAGCAATGAGAACTTGATTAAAGTATTTCAATTAAAAAAAAAGTTTCTAATGTCTCAGAGACATTTTGCCTAGTTCAGACTGTTTTTTAGCTATTTAATCATTCATTCATTGAGGCTGTCCCAAATAAATCAAGACAATCCCTGGTATACTTCAAGATTTGTGACCATGTAGACCAAGAAAAAAAAATGGGCATATTGAAATAAAATTTTACAACCTTCCATTTATAACAAAACTAAAATATTAAATTTGGCTTCAATTCATATCTTGATAAAAGTATGTTGCATTTTCTTACATTATCTCAAAAAGTTTTATATATGTCTGTACATATATGTGCATGTATATGCATATATGTGAATTATATACATATACACATGTTTATGCACAGATGTACATATATGCATATAGACACACATATATGCAAGCATATTGTCTTCAAAATTCAAATTAGAAAATTTTTAAATAGTATCTTTTTATATTTTTTATTCTTTTTCACTTTAGTTTCTCTTTCCCTGAACCACATTTTCCACAAATGTTTACCTGTATTATGATGAGAGCCTATGAATACTTTAATTCTTAAATTACAAATATTAATTGTCTGAAATTCAGGATTCAATTTTGTATTGTCTTTTAACAGAGAAAAATATTAGTTTGTTAGAACTGCAAATTTTACAAGTCAGTAATTTCATTACATTATGTTGTTAATGTTCTGAAATATATATCATCAATTTGATTTCATAAAAATCACATTAAAGTTTTATAACAGGATGTTATTTCCTAATCTACCACTCTGGATATCAGATGCTCACATAGCTCAAGGTTTTATAATAATACTTGAAAAGATTTCAGAGCTCTGACTTTATACACATAAAAAGAGTTAGCTGAGAAGCTGTGGGTCCATTCTATGGCATGATAACTCCATATATAGTATTATATGTTGAACCTGAAATTGGATATGCCCCACATGCTCTACTATATAGTACAGTTTTTGCACTAAATTTCACTTTTCCTTAAAAATTGGTAAAATTCTTATCCATTTATGACCAAACAAATACTTTCACTCTGGACAAATTTGCGTTCCCTTCTTCACCACCCAGTTTCCATATATGTTCTCAGATAGTATGCCCTGAAGTTATTGCATCAAGATTCAGAGAATTCTCAGTTGCTCATAAAGGATCTGAATTTTAGTCTTTTTTCATCAGGAAGTATAATGCCTTGTTAAAGTTTAAGATAAAGGAATCTTCCTTAGTGTGCAGAAGTTGTGGCCTATATGGAACTTATCTTCTAGTCTGTCCCCAACAAGAGCCAGCGCCCTGCAGCCCATAGCGTTGTCCTTTAGTCACCAAGTCGTGTCCGACTCTGTGACCCCACGAGCTATAGCCCGCCAGGCTCCTCTGTTCATAGGATTTCCCCGGCAAGAATACTGGAGTGGGTTGTCATTTCCTTCTCCAGGGGACCTTCCCAAAGCAGAGTTCAAACCCAGGTCTCCTGCACTGGCAGGTGGATTCCTTACCAGCACTGAGCTACCTGGGAAGCCCATGCCGCAGAATAGGTATGCAGTAAATACGTGGGTAATGCCTGAAACATTCTGCTTTGCTTCTCTCTTTTCAAAGATTACATTTTAACATTATCTCATTTTGACTTGTTGACTAGTCTGGACAATTAAAAAATTTGTTTCCTCATTCTCACAGTCTTACAGCTAGTATGTGGTATGTTTAATGCTCCAACTTCGGGCTGAGTGCACTGTTTGGTACATAATTGGCAAGTCTTTGCTGAATGAATGAACAGAAATAAAAATGAACAAATATAGATATTCTATCAACTTACATTGTTTTTATTAAATAATGCTGTATAAGTGGTTTAGAAAATACATTTAAAAGTATATCTTGAGACAGCTCACTTATATGAATGCACTCACCCAAATGTACACATAGATAAATTCATCTCCATGCACACATTCACAGAGCTTTAAGAGAAATATCATGTTAAAGAAAATAAACATATACTCCAAGCAAACAAGACAGATATTCTAATGATTTTTTATGCAGTTCACTTTACACTAAACATCTTGATTATATCATCCCAGAAGAAACAGATTTAACTGATAGGATTAGAATTGGTAACCAATTCTATGCAAAGACCTTCAGGATAGTATTACCATGGTTAGCTTGGAATAATAAGACAATTAAAAAAACATTAACTTATATGGATGCACATGCCATTCATAATCCCATGTTAAATTAGAAAGACTGCAAAATTACAGGAACAAGGGCATTATTATGCAAAACTGTGGAGTAGACTATCCAAACTTTAGAATATCTTATTTCTAACTCTTTAAATTCTCTACTGCCACAGTTGCCATGGTAGCAAGTACATTATTTTATTCTTAATTTTACTTTTTCCAAGAATTTTCCTTGAAAGCTAAAGCCAATCACTGTCCTGTTTTATTTTCTTTTAAGAGCAAGAACAATGGCTCAATAGTTACCATTTATTGAATGATATTATATGTCAGTCATAGTGTTGCCTTTTTCAAAACCTGTTAAAGGAGGTCTTTCTCAGTTATATATAAGGAATATGAATCTTATATAAAAAATGATAACTTGTCTAAGATCACACAGCAGGTAAGTGAGAAAGTCACTTACTTTCAGGTTTATCTGATGGCCGCTGCTGCTGCTGCTGCTAAGTTGCTTCAGTCATGTCCAACTCTGTGCTACCCCAGAGACGGCAGCCCACCAGGCTCCCCCATCCCTGGGATTCTTCAGGCAAGAACACTGGAGTGGGCTGCCATTGCCTTCTCCAATGCATGAAAGTGAAAAGTGAAGGTGAAGTCGCTAGATCGTGTCCGACTCTTAGCGACCCCATGGTCTGCAGCCTACCAGGCTTCTCCATCCATGGGATTTTCCAGGCGAGAGTACTGGAGTGGAGTACCATTGCCTTCTCCTATCTGATGGCAAAACCACACTATAACTGAAAATTATATGTTGGCATTGCTTACCCACCACTGATTTTAATTCAGTACAGAAATATAAAAAAAGGAAAAAAAAAAAACCCTTATTGATTGAATGATTGATTTCATACATCTAAGAATCTCTAGGTAATGGGCTATCTAATGAACTATTTATTTTAATGTTATTAAAGTGCTCAGATTTTCCTTATGGATCAGTTGTGGGTTGTAAAAGAAAAGAATCTACAATTTCAAGTCTTTTGACCTGAGCACTAGAGATCTCTTCAAGAAAATTAGAGATACCAAGGGAACATTTCATGCAAAGATGGGCTCGATAAAGGACGGAAATGGTATGGACCTAACAGAAGCAAAAGATATTAAGAAGAGGTGGCAAGAATACACAGAACTGTACAAAAGAGATCTTCACGACCCAGATAACCATGATGATGTGATCACTAATCTAGAGCCAGACATCTTGGAATGTGAAGTCAAGTGGGCCTTAGAAAGCATCACTACGAACAAAGCTAGTGGAGGTGATGGAATTCCAGTTGAGCTGTTTCAAATCCTGAAAGATGATGCTGTGAAAGTGCTGCACTCAATA
>SJYT01033859.1:6498-72963 GCA_006410635.1 Cephalophus harveyi
CACTTCCAATTTGCCTTGATTCATGGACCTGACATTCCAGGTTCCTATGCAATATTGCTCTTTACAGCATCGGATCTTGCTTCTGTCACCAGTCACATGCACAACTGGGTATTGTTTTTGCTTTGGCTCCATCCCTTCATTCTTTCTGGAGTTATTTCTCCACTCATCTCCAGTAGCATATTGGGCACCTAATGACCTGGGGAGTTCCTCTTTCAGTATCCTGTCATTTTGCCTTTTCATACTGTTCATGGGTTCTCACACAAGAATACTGAAGTGGCTTGCCATTCCCTTCTCCAGTGGACCACATTCTATCAGACCTCTCCACCATGACCCGCCCGTCTTGGGTTGCCCCGCAGGCATGGCTTGGTTTCATTGAGTTAGACAAGGCTGTGGTCCTAGTGTGATTAGATTGACTAGTTTTCTGTGAGTATGGTTTCAGTGTGTCTGCCCTCTGATGCCCTCTTGCAACACCTACCATCTTACTTGGGTTTCTCTTACCTTGGGCGTGGGGTATCTCTTCATGGCTGCTCCAGCAAAGCACAGCCGCTGCTCCTTACCTTGGATGAGGGGTATCTCCTTACTGCTGCTGTTCCTGACCTTCAACGTGGGATAGCTCCTCTAGGCCCTCCTACACCACGCAGCCACTGCTCCTCGGGTTGCTCCTCCTGAACGCTGGCCCTGGCCTCGGGCGTGCGTGGATCCTCCCAGCTGCTGCTCCTGACCTCGGGCTTGAGGTGGCTCCTCAGGGTCACCGCCCCTCTCCTGGGGCTCGAGGTGGCTTCTCCCGGCCGCCCCTGACCTCGGATGTGGGTATCTCTTCCCGGCTGCCACTGACCTCGGACGGGGGGTAGTTCCTCCCGGCTGCCACCCTGACCTCGGACGCAGGGGTGTCTCTTCCTGGCCGCCACTGATCTCGGATGCGGGGTAGCTCCTCCTGGCTGCCACTGACCTCGGATGCAGGGTAGCTCCTCTCGGCCGATCCTGTGCTGTTGCAGCCAGGCACTCTAGGCTGCTGCCCCTGACCTCGGACGTGGGGTAGCTCCTTTCGCAGCCGCCTGCGCTTCGTGCGCAGGCTCTCATCTTATCCAATTTTATATTTTTATATGAATAAAATCTCCCTGAGAGATGCTAAGTGACTGGCAAAGGTAGAGCTGCGCTGACCTCTCCATTTTCTCATTTAAACTTTCCCTTGTGAAGAACAGTCTACATTTATGAGATAGCTACTCAAGTTCAAGGGCATATGTGACCTTGAAACAAAACCCATTTTCTCCCCACATAAGAACCAAACCAATTTCTAGTTTTCATAAGTAGGGTCAAACTTTTAGTATGTCTTACCATAAGACATAGGTACAAGTTGAGAAAGGTTTGGAAAATTCTTGGATATCAGTTTCATAGCAAATTTAGGAGATGTTAGACATGTTTTGAGATATTGCAACAGTATTTTGACATGATGTGATCATTAAGAGTACAGGCACTAACCCAGAATGACTGGATTAAAATGGTGGCTTTGACAATTTCTAGGGGCATGAATTTAGCTTCTCTGAGGCACAGCAGGGATAAAGTTACTCCCATCTCATGGGGTTGTTGTGAGAATTAGATGAGTTATCCACACAAAATGCTTGGTAGCTTGGCACACAAGCATCTAATTAATGCTTGTTATTACTATTATTGTTGCCTTGGAAGGTAATCAACTCTCTCCAAAGATATCTGCTGGGAAAATAGTGTGACTTTGTAGCAAGGTTGTTCAATTTAGTTTCTGAAGTTTTCAAGGTGTAGCTCCTCCAATATATGTTGGGTGAGCACTTCTCTGAGATTTTAATTCCTCTGCCAAGCACACTGGTAATATTGCTTTTTCTGTTTACTTCATGTGGATAGTTGCAAAAATCAAGTGAATTTATGACTGTGAAAATGCTTCCCAAAGAATAAAGCTATTGACAAATGGACATAATTATTTTTATTCTTTTCTGCTGCCTCTGTTAAGAGATACAGCCTGGTTGAACAAAAATTCTAGCTGAGTGTGAGATTTTAAAAATTCTCACATGTCCTAGTAGATCCAACATTTCCTTGTGGACAACAGTTGGAAGTTGGGTTTGGAGGTCTGGTTAATCAGTTAGTAACATTTACTGAATGCTGAACTCTCCATAGGACACTCTTGTTATTTTTGTTGTTCAGTCACTAAGTAATGTCTGACTCTTTGCAACCCCATGGACTGTAGCACACCAGGCTTCTCTGTCCTTCATTATCTCCTGGAGTTTGCTCAAGCTTATGTCCATTTAGTTGGTGATGCTATCCAACCATCTTATCTTCTGGATGGACACTCTGGACAAGACTTTACACGTAAATTCTAAGGTCTCTGACATTAAAGCAAAAGTTTTACATAAAGGTGGTATTCATGAATGTCCCATGATAAAGGACACCAGCTCAGACTGCAATTTCCAAGTATTGTGCTGTGGGATGTGGCTTTCGAGATGTCAGCTATCACTCTTCCTCCTCTCCCAGAATGTGTTTCCTGCTTGACACATCATGAGATGGATCCCCTCTCCTCTCTGTGGGCTGGACTTGGTAACTTTGGAGGCCAATAGAATGTAGCAGAAGTGACAGGGACTTCTGAAGCTCACGCATTGGCAAACTTTCAGCTTCTTCTTGGACTTCTTAAAACACTCACTCTTGGGGAACTCCCTTTCAGAATGCACATGCTGAAGCCGCAGGTAGGAGCTGTAGTTGGCAGCTAGCTATAGCTGAGCTCCAACCTGATATTCAGCAGCAGTTGCCAAGCCTGTGAGTGAGCATCTTGAGTTTCCTCCCCGGTCAAGCTTTCAGGTGACTCCAGTCTCAGCTGCCTTCTGACTGCGCCTGCACAAGGTTAGAGATTCCAAGAGATTCCAAGTGAGAACTGCCCCAATTAACTCTGTATAGCACACAAAAGTTGAGAGATAATAAATTATTATTTAAAAACACCAAGTGTTAGGGTTGTTTCCTTTGCAGCAATAGATATCTGAAACACACATGATTTTCTTCTGAGGTAATTTTCAAATTGTGAAAATTGCAAAGAAGTGTTTAATATAAGTCTTTGTGTGCACATTTAAAATTTGATATACCCAGTAGCTAAAAAAGCATTTGGAATGGGAAATATTTCACTCTCGTTTAAAATAATAAGAAGAAAATTACTTTATTATTATGGGTTGAGAACCTGTTATATGTCTGTCATTCACTGAGTACTTATCTCAGAGCTGGGTTTAAAACCAAAGTTATTAAAAAATCTTATTTGTTTTTTTTATACCACATAGCCCATTATATGTTATCTTCCTTAGAATGTAAAGGGTCAGTCTTGATGAATTTTACACTTTCCAGGTAGGAAGTTCTAGACCCTATAAGAAAGCAGCATGGTGAATATTGGATTTTTTGCTTGTTTGTTTTTAACAGTTGGCTCAGAACCTGACACATAATAGGTGCTTAATAAATGACTGTTAACAAAGATATTTATAACTTAACCAGTTTTTATCTAGAGGTACCTCTTTACCTCTTGACTCTCAAACATTATCTAAACTTTTGTGGTCTTTTCTTCCTCATAGATTGGTCACCAAAGTTTAATTATTGTACTTAACAATTCAAATTAAACTTTAAAAGTCAGCAAAATTTGTGCTGCTTTTCTTTGAATATTTCTGCAATCCTGCAGGACTTGCAAGAGCCCCACTTCCTGCTGGCCCTCTCCTGCCACCATGTTGGGTTTTGCTCACTCCTTTGACCGTGCTGGTCTCCTTGCTCTTCCTCTTAGTCATCAGGTATGCTCCTTCTGCGCTCCAGGTTCTTTGCTCCTTCAGGTCTCTGCTTCACTATTACATTATCAATGAAGTCTTTATGATCACCCATTTAAAGCAACCAATCCCCCTTGCCTACTACCTAGACTTCTTACCCTGCTTAATTTCCCCTCATAGTATGCATCATCATCTGACAAGCTGTATGTGTGCTCTTTAGTCCCTTTATTAGAAAGTAATCTCCTCATGGATAGAGACTTGGTTTTGTTCTCTGTTACATTTTCAGCACCCCACATGGCAGGAGCTGAATGAACAGATCTTATTGAATGAATGGATGTCTATGACTCAGTAGTTGAACCGCAGCACAGAAAAACTGACCCCATACGAGAAACGATTGTCCCTTTATGTTTCAGGTTAGGAGTACTGGTTAACATTTTGGGTTTTCACTTTAAAGAGAAGAAAGCTGAAAGTGTTGAGAAACTTTCAGTGACATATTCTGGAAATCGGTAGTCACTGGTTGATCGTCGTACATAGTATGGTTATAAAGATCATCGCTGCAATGCTGGCCAAGCTCTGGAGCCCCACCTCTCCCTTGTGAAGGAGACGCCTATGGCAGCCCCGGAGCAGGTGACAGAGGAACCTCTAATCTGGGGGCCAGAAGAAAGTCAGAGTCAGCTGCAACCAAGAATAGTAAATACTTTATGTAATGAGAACTAAACTCTCCCATGATTTTGTGTGGGATTTTGGCTTTGTAAGTACTATGTATTACAAAAAATTTCACAGCTATTTTCATGAAGGGCTAATTTTTATAAAAATGGATTGCATCGATGTTTCTTACAGCATCTGTGTTTATGGATATCCTGATCACTTGAACCAGGCTTCTACACAAATACATCACCACAGTTTAGAAGAAGAAGGATGATAAAATGGAAGAGAAAATTCTCCCTGGGCAAAAGTGCTCAAGATTTAGTTATAAGTCTCAAGTTTCAAAGCCTTGACAAGGATTGTAGGGCTAAAGGAGAATTGAAGCCCATGGAATAAAGTAGGATCTCTGCATGGCAGAGCGATGGACAAACAGAAGCTGCGTAGCCTTCTTTCCTACAGTCAGGCCTTTTCTCTCTCTCTCTTTTTTTTTTTTTTTAAACCTTGAGTATCATATTTCAGAGGAATGTGTTTTGCTATACTGTTTGGTGCCCAGGCAGAAACAAACCTTTCTCAGATGGCTTTAGGAAGATGTGCTGCTTACCTGGACTTTCTAACTCTGAGCATTAGAACCTTGATTATAATGAAGAGAATTCAGCCTCATGTAGCTCAGGTCTACACCTCTCTCTGTTTTTGGGTTGAGTCTATAATCACTAAGTTCTTATTCATCATATCTCAAAAAGCTCAAAGTTCAGCCAACATACTTGAAAATTGAAACAGTTCTCTTAAAGAAATAGTTCTGTTAAATATGCTTTGCAGAATGCTAACTGATTTAGTTGTCTAAAAGCCTGGTGTAGTAGAGAAAAGCATTGATTTTGGAAAGAGAAGATCTGGATTTATATGCTAGTTCTGCTGCTGGGTGAGTTACTTTACCTCTCACTCTCAGCTCCTGTTTCCCCATCTGTAAAATTGGGACATAAATATCTTCCTCAAAATGGTTTTTAAAAAAGATTGAAGTATAGTTAATTTGCAATGTTTCAGGTGTACATCAAAGTGATTCAACTATACATATGTACATAATATACATATACTCATATACATATGTATACATATACATATACAAGCTTCCTAGATGGCGTTAGTGGTAAAGAATCTGCCTGCCAATACAGGAGATGCAACAGATGTGGGTTCAATCCCTGAATCAGGAAGATGCCCTGGAGAAGGAAATGGCAACCCACTTCAGTATCCTTGCCTGGAAAATTCCATGAACAGAAGAGCCTGGCTGGCTACAGTCCATGTGGTCACAAAGACTTGGATATTACTGATATATATATTCTTTTTCAGATTATTTTCCTTTATGGGTTATTATGAAATATTGAATATAGTTCCCTGTGCTATGCAGTAAGATTTGCTGTTTATTTTATATATAGTAGTATGTATCTGTTCATCTCAAACTTCTAATTTATCCCTCCTCCTCTTTCTCCTTTGGTAATCATAAATTCACTTTCAATGTCTATGAGTCTATTTCTGCTTTGTAAATAAGTTTATTTGCATCATTTTTCTATAGTCCACATATAAGCGATATCGTATGATATTTGTCTTTCTCTGTCTGACTTACTTCACTTAGTATGATAGTCTCTAGGTCCATCCAAGTTGCTGCAGATGACATTATTTCACTCTGTTTTTTATGACTGAGTAGTATTTCTTTGTATATATGTACCACATCTTCTTTATCCATTCATCTGTAGATGGACACTTAGGTTGCTTCCATGTCTTGGCTGCTGTAAATAGTGCTTCCATAAACATTGAGGCGTATGCTTTCTTTTTTTTTTTTGAATTATAGTTTTGTATTTTCCAGATATATTCCCAGAAGTGGGATTGCTGGATCATTTGGTAACTCTATTTTTAGTTTGTAAAGGAAACTCCGTACTGTTTCCATCACGGCTGCACCAATTTACATTCCGATTGACAGTGTAGGAGTGTTCCCTTCAAAAGGATTTTTGTGTGGATTAAATCAGAGAAAGTAGGATGATGACTGAGTTTAGTGTTTGGTATATATTAAGCACTCAACACATGACAAAAAAAAAGTTAGGGGGCAGGAGGGAGTCTCCTGAAGTGGATATTATCTTTTTGGCAATCTTTCCTGATTCCACTGTAAAAACTTGTTATCTGTCATGAAGTGACTCATTCTGGTGACCACCCACCTTCTCTCTAGCAGTGATAACCTGGAGTTTTTATTGTTGTTGATCACTTTATGATCAGTTTGGTTCATCTGGGCAGGTGGTTAGTCCTGCAATAGTCTTCTTATGAAGTTCTGTGCTCTGTAATCCCCTCCTCTAGCTTTGCCTGCCTACATCTGAAAACTCTATAAACTCAGGAAGCTATGTCTGATACACAGAAAGGGGGCTGTTTAACATGTTAATTTGACTCTGTTTGCCTCTGAATTTTTTATTTCACATGAGTTTAGTTCTGTAGGTCTAATTTCATGCTTTGGGGGCATAAGAATTTATTATTGCTGCCATGTGTTATTCCATCACTTGGCACAGTGCTCAGCATATAGAGATGATCTAATATTATTAATATTATTTAAATCTATAAGAGGGCTAAGAGTCTTCATAGGAAAGCAGAGCCAAAACTCAAATGTAATATGGCAAGTCCCAGCACCAACCCACCAGAAAGCAGAGGCAAATGTATTTAGAAAATTCACTTCTGCTTATGGATAATGAGGATTCTTTTTGTTTTTTAATTTTACTTTATTTTACTTTACAATACTTTATTGGTTTTGCCATACATCAACATGAATCCGCTTCTAATAAGATATGTGACTGCAGAGATATGAAGGAAGCCTGTGATCATTCACCTCCTGTGAAAACTACATTATATCACTGGGGGGAAAGATATAACTCCCACACAAGGAGTAAGCTGGAAGAAAATTGAACATTTTAAATTACTAAAGGTACTTGACTCAGAGACTTTGATCTTGGCTAAGCTTTCGGAGTATGCAAACAAACAACCAGATAAGAAAGTGTAAATGACCTAGTCAATCAACTATCAGATAGCATCACCAAATGAACAGCGCTGATCATCCTTCAGAAAACTTATCAGAGTGCAGGGAGAGGTTATTGAAGCATTAAGGCATGCCTAGCACACTATCACTTATATATATCCACTCTTAACTGGGCTAGTAATTTCATTCTACCTGACAGATAACAAGGAAAACCTTAAAAAAAAAACAAGTCAACTTCAGCAAACTACCAACAGTAACAATGAAAAACAAGAGAGAGGCAAGGTGTTGCTCAAAAACAAGATTTCAGTGTTGAGGAGCTTTATCCTTTGAATTGTAATAGAAAGAAAAATGAAAAGTAGCTTATAAAGATACAGAGAATGAACACCTGTGTTAATGCCATTACGTTGAACTCTGTTATCTTGTTTTGTAGCAAATGCTCCATAAGAATATGGCAACTTGAAATCAAGAGATTGATTCATTAGTTTACTCTGAACCTCCTTCCTATAATGTAATGGATCTGGAGATACTAAGATAAATGGAAGTCATTGCTTTAAAGGAGCTCATAATTTATTTGAGAAGGCAATGTAATCAGGTAAATTGTAATACAATGTCGTAAGTGCCACCATGCATATGAGGGAAAAAAGGTGATGTCCTGCAAGGTTTGGAAATGACTTCTGAATTTTTTTAAAAAATGAAATTATTTTGTAGAAGAATTTTAGCTCAAGTGTACTTTGTTACTTGAAATATATTATATTCTTTTAACCATGTCCTAACCTGATAAGTAAAAGTTTGCAGTATTTAAATGCAATATTCATTCTCCTGTCCTTTAAGCTAAAGAGAGAGCGCACATGAGTGAATCTCATTTCAGCATAGAATTGTGCCCAAGAATTGGCTGGTGATAGAATCATGAGTTAGAAAGACTGAGGCGGTCACATAGGCTGAACTCCCACCTGACACATGGCTGTCCTTTTCCACGTGTGCGTGCGTGTCTCTACCTCCTCCTGGACAACTCCAAGGGCAAGCAGTCCCTTACTGTGAGTCAGCTCCTGTAGGAGCAGCCTTCCTTATACTGAGCAAAGTTCACTGTCTGGTCATTTCCCTGTTGCTATTCCATTCTCTAGAAAATGAGAGTAGACCATAGTATACCACCCACAGGATACTCTTAAAATATAATCACAGCTCTACTCAAACTTTCTCTTAAAAAGATGTTATCTTTGATTCCTTTAGACGTTTGTTTTGGAGCATTATTTCTAGGTTCCTCACTTCAGGTGCAAATCTTTGAATCTTCTCTGGGATATTAAGCCCTCTTTTCCACTGTATCCTACCCTAGGCTTGGTATGTGGTATTTATCACTCTGCATGGGGTTACAAAGATTCGGACATGACTAAGTGACTGCACTCACTCATTCACTCACGGAGCATCCTTGGTAGTCTGCGTGGCTGGCTTATCTTCTCCTGGAAGTTGTCACTCATTTGCTTCTCCCTTGGCTCCCAAATAGTATTGAGTAGCCTTTCTCTGTGAATTTTTCCTCTTTCTTATAGACCTCTTTAATACTTATACCTTTAACTCCAATGTGCAGCAAATAGATCCAATTGACCAAATATAAAACTCTCCTTTTCTAAGCTAGTTATGCATAAGTAACTTCAAAGTAGAGCAGACTATGAGGTGCATTAGGTTCCTTACCAATTAACTCAGAGGATATTAACATCAGAGGCAAGGAAGTGTCCATCCAACACCCACCCCCAGGGTCAGGGAACCAGGTACCAGGTACAAAATACAGTGCTGCTTTAGTCTCCAAGCGCAGCGCTGAGCTGGCTGAAGATGCATGCGTGCATGCTCAGTCATGTCTAACTCTTCACAACCCCATGGACTGTAGCCTGCTAGGGTCCCCTGTCCATGAAACTTTCCTGGCAAGAATACTGAAGTAGGTTACCATTTCCTCCTCCAGGGGATCTTCCCTGACCTAGGGATTGAAACCATGTCTCCTGCACATCCCCTGCAAGGCAGATGAAATCTTTACCCCTGACTCACTGTGGAAGCCCTGCTTAAGATGTGACCTGGCTAATATCTTCATCCTTGAAGTCATATGAAAGAGACAAAGTGCTCAAACAAAGAAACAATGACTTGGCACACCTCTGGTTCATTTGTTAATATACTTCTGTATCTGCTTGGGTGGAAGAGGAAAGTAGGACATACAAACGACTCTACCCACATTTGAAAGCTGTATTCCTAGAAAATATGCCCCCCAAGTATCATAGAATCTGACCAGCTAGAGCAAGAGTTCCCCATCTTGGAGGGAGGGGGACAGAGTTCTTTTCTTAGGAGCACAGTGTAGAGAACAGTGCTGTCCTGTGGTCACCTGCTTACTTGCCTTTATCCCTCACAAAAATGGAGTTTCTTGAGGTACTTGAAGGCTGAGTGTTTTGGAGAAAAATGCATATATCTTCTATGAGGTAGTGCAGTAGTAAATATTTACCAGACACTCAGTAGTACTTGCTAAATGAATTGTATACTCCTTATCTTCTAGTCTGTTAGAATAACTCTCCACATGTTGTATCTGGAATTAAATTAAACTCTTCATGTATAAAATGCCCCACAACAAAACTCTCCTGGCTGTTGCTTCCTGATATGGTTACTTAGCCTCCTTGTGAGGGCTTGTTACTTTTGTTTGTGTTCAGAAGCTAGTCTAGCACTAATCAGCTGATTTATAAAATGATGGTTTCTGTGCTCTGAATGGGTACTCTGCCACAATGGAGGCACAACCTGTGCCAGTGGACTCCACAATCATCCCTTCCATCAAACTTTCTTCTCTTCTATAAACAGTTTACAATGTAGATTTAATAGAGCAGAGCTATTTTAAAAACTAGGCAGTGTCATATAACTTAATGTTATTTTATGCACTTTATCATAAATAGCTCTTGCTTGTCCATCTATTATAGTTCATTTGTTCCACCAACAATTATTGAATGACTATGATGTATTTAGCACAGCAGAAGAAAAAGTATTTAGCATAGAATCTAGCATAGCATAGTAAGGATTTAATAAATATTTCTTTAAAGTGATATAATTTAATCTTCACAACAATACTTTGAGGTAAAAATTATTATTGCTACATTACTGATGACCTAATAGAAATGCTGTGAGTCTAGGTAATTAACTCAAAGCCATAAAAAGACCAGATTTATGAGCTATGGCTCTGATTCCAGTGCTTATTCCATTTATCACAACTGCTTTTTGCCTTGAGATGAGCAGTAAGTAGTAGGCTAATGTCAAGTTGTAGTGGGTCTAGACTGCTGGATTAAGGGAGCTTGGATTTTATTCAATATTCAGTGTTTCAGTGAATGATTGGCTAAAATAGTTTTTCTCATCCTGACTTGAACTTCAGTTTTATTGAAGTTCAGTGAACTTTTATCAAAAGTTTTTGATAAAAAAAATTAGCCATCATCAGATTTTCCTTTGTAGATTCTGATTTAGTGGGTCTCAGGTTTGGCCTGGAATTCTGTATCCTTAGTGAAAGTGAAAGTGTTAGTCCCTCAGTTGTGTCTGACTCTTTGTGACTCCATAGACTGTAGCCTGCTAGGCTCCTCTGTCCACGGAATCCTCCAGGCAAGAGAATTCCACTCCACTCCAATTCTCCACTCCAATTCTCCACTCCACTCCAGGAGTGGGTTGCCGTTTCCTTTTCCGTGGTATCTTCCTTACTCAGGGATTGAACCCGGGTCTCCTCTATTGCAGGCAGATTCTTTACCACTGAGCCATCAGGGAAGACTATTCTTAATGGGCTCCCCCTAATTAGCTTCTGATAAGGCAAACTTAGAAAAAACTGGGCCAAATGATTTGCTTGCTCTTTATAATCTTGCTGTCATTTTTCTTGACTAGATTGACATATAATCAGATGTCACTGAAAAAAAGCACAGTGTTGGATAAACAGGCCTTCTGTGAGAGTCCACAGGAGCGGCCTGATTGCCAGTGAGCTCTGGGTCTCCTGGGCTACCCTCAGCAGCTATTGCTGCCAACATTGCAGATCCTCTAGGCCACTGCTGTCAGGGATGACTGTGGTCACTGCACCTCGTAGTGAATCTCAGGGGATGGCTGCACCCTCACCTTGAAGTACCAGCTTTGACAAACTCTCCACTGGCAAGTGCACTTGATGATGCCTGACACGTAGGATGAAGTATTGATGATGACACATCAGAAGCTCATTCTAAAAGGGGCACTTCTAAAGGGCTCTTCAGAGTGAGACTGCAGAGGGAGGCTGCAGAGAGACGGTGCTCTTTGCAGTTGGAAAAAATGCAGCATAAGCAGACATGCCTCTTTGAAGAGTCTGACTGTTTTAATACATTTGTTTAAAGTGACACTGTGTTTAATGTGTGAGAAATCTCTTGAGGGGAAAAAGTCATACGCCCAAATGAGGGTGAGGAAGTGGAATGTGTCTGAAACTCTCCTTTGTGATTTGTTCAGCTGAGCCCGGGATGTGTAGAGGAAATCACCTTTGCTGTTTGGCCAGTGTTAAAAAATATTCATGACACTTATTAAAGATGGTAAGACAGACTTTATTTAAGACTATGTTTCTAAGTGCAGGGACCCTTCCAGTGGGATGTTCCAAAGGGGAAGAGAGCTTAGGCTCAACTCTGCACATATCCTGTGCAAGTGGAAATTTCTTGACATAACAAGATTCTCACTAAAGACAGGCTAAGATAATCAGACATACATGGAAGACAGTGGAGGATGAGGAACCTGATCAGATATGAGAGTGATCAGATAGGAGGAGGAGGGATTCTTGCTAAACTGACATAGTAGGACTCTTGCTAAAAGCTAGAGTTTACAAGAAAGTACCCACATGGGCCTAGGAGAAGTTTCAATGGCCTGACTAAAGGCTTGGTCAAGCAAAGAAACTTTGCCATCAGTGTTACTGAAAAGAGAAAAGAGACTTTTTCATCTTCTCCATGAATTATGCCTCAAATTCCTTGAATTCTTCCTTGAATACTATGCTTAAGTTGCAACTGGCACCAGAAGACAGTTCCCCAAAATTAGTATGGCTCATGTGTGATGACCAGGAAAGGGTTAATGCTTTCCTTTACTGGCCTCAAGCCAGTTGCTGCAGCCTAAGGGTTGTCACAGCCATGCCACCGTCAGAAGATTTTTCATGACATGAAAAACAGAGAGACAATGCCTTCTGGGTTTAGAAACTGTAGGACTTTCAGAGTCATGTGTCAGAGATAAATGGCTTCAACTACAGAAAGAACAATTTACATTTTTTTTTCTTGTGGTGATAAAATGATCTCCTACTTAGAGTCATATTTTTGGCACTGCATTTAGAAAACAGATTTAAAGAAAAAGAATAATTGATAAAGTAAAAGAGAAGCCATAGTAGCAATAGGGATGGCATTTTTACAGTTAAGAGTCCGATCACAATCTATTAAGTAAACTCAGTCAACCAAGAACTATGCCTGCCTGATATAGGTTTAAATGATTGCATAAACATGAATATATTTTCAATGAACTGTTGTTTAATTGTGTACTTATCTTAGTCGTAATATTTTTGGTTCCTTCTTTCTTTGCTTCTACCCTTTCCTCCATTGAAGAACATTTTTTCAAGCAGAAAACCCCAAATCCAGGAGGAATTAGGTAACCACATAGCAGTCACTAATATAGAATCAAGTAGTCTTGGGCATCCTGACTACATGTTCCATGAGCCCACCACCTCAGAAGTGGGTGTGAACATGAACTATTCCTATGTTGGAAGTACCAGGAGCCAAAAGTAGAATTAGGGTTTAAGAACTCTTTTATTCTTGAATCCACACTTTTAAAAATTTCATCTGATACTTTGTTAGCTCCATGATTTTTTTTTGCACATAGTTGATATTATAGCCTATATAAATTTTTGATGTTAGAACATCATCTTTGCATATTGTAGAGCTCCAGTGCACAGTAGGAAACATATCTGCTACTTAATAAACATTTAGTGAATAACAGTAAATTCTGGAGAAACTGTATTTGTTGTATCGGGCACAGCTAACATAGGATGAAAAACCTTAAATGGGCTCATTAGCACTAGAACTCACTTCTATCATTGTCATATTTAAGGGGCAAAATGATCTGACAAAGTTTACATTATCTGATACATTCCTCAAAAGGTTTATATTTGGATAAATCAGGATATCTTTTTGTCGATCAAAAAGATTCTATGGACTTCCTCTGAAAAGATATCACCCAAATAGTCAGCGATTTCTCCTGCGGATGGAGTCACACATAATGAATGTTCTCTGGTGGCTGCAGGAGTTGTGCAGCTATACTCAATGTTGCAGAACCCAGTGGAGCTCATTTAATCAAGTCTGTAATGGTGGCATTGACTGCAAAATCTAATGAAATGATGCTAAACATAGTTGATTTGAGATTGGAGTGGGAGTGTTCAAAGGCATGTTTGATGCCTTTTGTAGCCTAAAATGTTGTTAAGGACAAAGGCACAAATGGTTCGGATAGTGGCAAACCTCCTTGTTTTCATTTTGAAAGTCTTTTCTACTGTTTTTGAGTTGAGAAAAATCCTAAAAGCCACTATTCAAAACCTGTTAGCTCTCCATGTAAACAGGGCATCTCATACTCTGAAGAATCAAAAACAAACTTGGATCTTCATGAATTTCATCTGAGATTTGAAAAATAGGCTCTTGTAAAATCTGCATGCTGTTACTGGACACTTAGTCATAAAGTGAAAATAATTGACTAGACATGGTTATCCAAAGGTTAAGAGTCTGGATAAGTGCCTGCTTCACATTGAGAAGGAAAGATTGTGAATTTATCAGAAGGCTTAAGAAATATATAGGAATTTCTCAAGAAATAAGATAAAGAACAAAATTTAAAAAATGTTTAAAAAGGGAGCATGTGTATGCTGGAGATGTAACGGAAAAAAGATATTGTATTAGTTGAGGAATCAGGATGAAAGTCTTCACTCTAGAGGAAGTGCCTGTGTGAACTTTTAAGGTTGAATGACTTTGGCGCAAATTGTGACCAATAAACTGGATCTGTGCCGCGAGAAAATACTGAAACCAAAATCAAGGTAATAGAGTGAGAGGCATGGAATAAAATTACTCAATACATAGAAATATAAAGCAGTTATCTGCAAATATTAATATATGGAATAGATACCTTGGAAAGTTTCACTGAAGGAGAGAAAAAGTTAGGGAGATAATGTCAGAAGTAATGTAATAGTTTATTTCCATGGTATTAAAGGATGCTCATAGTCTTAGCATCCAAATCCGTTAATGGAAATAAAGTTTCACAAGCATTTACAGAGGCTAGAAAAGAGCAAAGAGGAATAAAGAGCTTAGACACAAGATTTCTCCATCTTCCCATGACAGCATTTCCCTGGTTAAAAAACTGTCTTCATTTACAGTATGTTGAATTAGAATAAAGATCACGCACTTCACCCCGTTTTTGAAATAGCCAAATATCCAAAACCACCCATCAAGGTCTCAGTTATATTTTTATTCAGAAGATTATAATTTTTGAAGCAAAAGTAAAATCTTACATCTTGATTAGCTTGTTGACGTGTTAACAATATTAAGTCAGATAAAGCTGACCAAGGACAGGAGAAGCAGTAGTAAAACTATCCTCAGGAAACTTCCAGGTGTTACCTAATTTGTCTATCCATCCTTCCTCTCTCCATTCCAATAAGATACAGGACACCCAGTGAAACTGGAAGTCCAAGTAAATGTTAGTAACTTTTGGAGTATAAGTATGCTAAGTCACGTCAGTCGTGTCCGACTCTGTGCGACCCCATAGACGACAGCCCATCGGGCTCCGCCGTCCCTGGGATTCACCAGGCAGGAGTACTAGAGTGGATTGGAGTATAAGTATAGTACATACAATATTTGAAACATGCTTATAATAAAAACCATTTACTGCACACTTAACTGGAGAAGGCAATGGCATCCCACTCCAGTACTCTTGCCTGGAAGTATGTTAGTAACTTTTGGAGTATAAGTATGCTAAGTCACGTCAGTCGTGTCCGACTCTGTGCGACCCCATAGACGACAGCCCATCAGGCTCCGCCGTCCCTGGGATTCACCAGGCAGGAGTACTAGAGTGGATTGGAGTGTAAGTATAGTACATACAATATTTGAAACATGCTTATAATAAAAACCATTTACTGCACACTTAACAGACAAATTCACCTGGGCATCCTGCATTGTTTTTCATTTTTTTCTTTACTGTGACAAAACACGTATAACACAAACACTATTATCTTAGCCATTTAAAGAGTATAATGGTATTAAATATATACATATTGTTGTGCAACCACCATCCCTCACCAAAAGTCTTCATCTTGCAAAACTGAAGATCTATGTCCATGAAACAATAATTCAGTTTCTCTCTTTCAAGGCCCTGCCAACCACCATTGTACTTTTTTGTCTCTCTTTGGTTTTGACCACTTTAAGTACCTCATACAAGTGGAATCATACAGTATTTGTCTTTTTTGTAACTGGATTGTTTCATTTAGCATAATGTTTTTAAGACTCATTCATGTTATAGCATATATTAGAATTTCTTTTTTTAAGGCAGAGTAATATTCCACCATGTGCATATATTAGAGGAGGAAATGGCAACCCACTCCAGCATTCTTGCCTAGAGAATCCCAGGGACAGAGGAGTCTGGTGGGCTGCCATCTATGGAGTCGCACAGAGTTGGATACGACTGAAGTGACTTAGCAGCATGTGTATATATGCCCCATTTTGCTTATCTATTTATCCATCAGTGGATACTTGGGCTGCTTCTACATTTTAGCTATTGTAAATAATGCTGCTATGAACATGAATGTACAGAAATCTTATTAAGACTCTGCTTTTAATTCTTTTGAGTATACACCCAAAAGTGGAATTAATGGATTATATGTTTTTAAATTAAATTTTATTTAAATTTTTAATGTTTGAGAAGCTGCCTCACAGTACCATTATCCACTGTAGTTGTAATGTTTTCACATTTCCACCAACAGTGTACAAGGGTCCCAAGTTTTCTACAACCTTGTCAACACTTTTTTTTTTTAATGGTACATATCCTAATTAGTGTGAAGTGGTATCTCTTTGTAGTTTTGATTTGCATTTCCCTAATGATTAGTGATGGTGAACATCTTTTATATGTCTCTTGACCATTTGAATATCTTTTTTGGAGAAATGTCTGTCAAGTCCTTTGCCCATTTTGAATCCAGTAGTTTGTCTTTTTTCTTAAGTTTTAGAAGTTCTCTATATATTCTAAATATTAATCCCTTATCAGATATGTACTTTGTAAATATTTTCTCCCATCCAGTGGGTTGCCTTTTGACACTGTGGATAATATCTTTTGATGCACTTGTTTTTAATATTCGTGAAGTTCAATTTGTCTAGTTTTACTTCTGTTGCACATGCTTTTGGTGTCATATCCAAGAAATCACTGTCAAATCCAAAGTCATGAGGTGTTTGCCCTATATTTTCTTCTAAGAGTTTTTTAGTTTTAGTTCTTATGTTTAGGTCTTTGGTCTGTTTGAGTTCATTTTTGTATGTAGTGTCATGTAAGAGTTTATCTTCATTCTTTTGCACTCCATGTGGATATTAAGTTTTCATAGCACCATTTTTTGAAAAGATGGGTCTTGGCACCTTGCCCAAAATCATTTGCCCATATATGTTAGGTTTACTTTTAAAATACATATTTCTGTGCTTATGTGGTGGCTCAGTGGTAAAAGAATCTGCCTGCCAGTGCAGGAGATATAGGTTTGATCCTTGGTTCGGGAAGACCCAACACGCTGCAGAACACCTAAGCCTATACACCACAATTATTAAGCTTGTGCTCTATAGCCAAATATTGTTTTCCAATTCATGAGCATGGGCTGTCTTGTCATTAGTTTATATCTCTAATTTCAGCAATATTTATAGCTTTCATTGTGCAAGGCTTTCATTTCTTTGGTTAACTCTTAAGCATTTTATTCTTTGTGATGCTCTTGTAAATTATTTTCTTAATTTCCCTTTCAAATTGTTCATTGTTAGTGTATAGATATGTAATTAACTTTTGTGTATTGACTACTACTTTGCTGAATTTGTTTATTAGTTCTAACAGTTTTTTTTTTTGTGTGTATTTGGAGTATTTAGGGATTTCTCCATAAAAGATCATATTATCTGTGAACGGAGATTATTTTGCTGTTTTCCTTTTTTAATTTGGGTGCCTTTATCTCTTTTTTGCCTAATGACTTTGGGTAGAACTTCTAGTATTATGCTGAGTAGAAGTGATGAAAACAACTTGGTTTATTCCTGATCTTAGAGGAAAAGCTTTCAGTTTTCATTACTGAGTATGATGTTACTTATAGGTTTTAAATATATTCCTTTATTGTATTGCATTCTTCTAGTCTTAGTTTGTTGAGTATTTTTACAATGAAAGCGTTGGATATTGTCAAAAGTTTTCCCACATCATTTGAGATGACCATGTTTTTCTTTCCCTTTCATTTTGTTAATGTCATGTATAGCACTGATTAATTTTAATACGTTAAACTATCCTTGCGTTCCAAGAATAAATACTACTTGACCATGTTATACTATTGCCTAATTTCATGTCTTTAATTTTTTTGCTTGCTTTTGTTTATATGACACTGAGGTCAATCTAAAGACAAAACATTGCCTATTACCTTCGATGGGAAGAAGAATAAACGTTATTTGTACACTGCTTTAGGACAAGGTCAACCATTTGTTAGTTCTGAGCAATGACCAAATAAATAAAACTATTTCAAGAGGTATTAATCTTTAATTTTATTGGTCTTTATATTTTATTTGAAGTCTTATCTATTTAACATTATATTAAAATTTGTAATTTTGACTTTTTGAATTCATTTTAACTTTGTTTTTATCTTCCTTAGATCTTTTAGTATTGGATCTCTTAATATTTTTGATATATTGAAAAATCCTTCTTTCTCTCTCATTCTTAGTCTCTCAGATATTTTATTAATTTCTGGTTTGCTCTTATAATAGCCATCAAGAAGCACAGTAGGAGACAACAGAGGGAAAATTCTCCCCATAAATCAGAAGGATCAGGTCCTTTTTCCTCAACTGAAATCTCAGATGCTTCCTAATGTTTCTCCTAGAACTTTCAGCTTGGATTTTAAAAAAGCCTCGTCTCAGAAGACCTGGAAGACCAATAATCTACCTTTTTCCAGGGTTATGATTCTTGTGCAGATGATATAATCAGCATTTTACACTCTCCTCACTTTATATGACATTTTCTGGCTTAAAATTTCTGGATTCTTCTCTTTTGCCCCCTCTCTCCCACTCTCTGGATGTGAACACACACACACATCAAGTCATTGACCTGTAGAGACACTGCTTCTCCGGCAGCCCTTTCAAGGACTGGTTGTTCTCTTCCCATAACCCTCACACAACTGGTACTGGATGTGAGAAAGGCATTCCCCTGATCTTCTCTCCTCCTCAATTCTAGTCCCCTATCCCCTACTTTGTTGCTCACGACATCAGATTATATTAGCTACTCTTCCTTTGGTTACTCTCATCTACTGATCCTGGTGTCAATTTCCCTCATATCTAGACAATTTTTGCCCTTGGCTCACTGTCCCTTTCTTTAACGTAATTGTTATGTTACTTGTCTGTTGTTGGGCCAGTTACATAATTTGTGAGTTCAACATAAAATGAAAATATGAAACTTTGTTCAAAAATTAGTAAGAATTTCAAGGCAGTGACAGCAGAGCATTAAACCAAGTACAGGACTCTTTTAAGCACAGGTCCCTGTGTGGTTATACAGGTCATGTCCATGAAGCTGGCCTTACTTGGTTGGGAACCATTATTCACCTGCCCTCTAATTTTCATGGATGATAGAGCTTGTGATCTGTTTCTGTGACTGAGAAATATTGGAGTAACTGCTTCCGGCTTCTGTTGCTACTCTTTGAACTTTCTTTTTTAAAGGCAGTAAAGAGCAGCAGAGCTGATTAGTAAGAGATTACATCCCTTGGAGCACTTTTCATCAGCAGGTGGGCTTAAGAGAAACTGCTCCTGCCTCTTCTTTACCCTTTTGGATTCCTTCTGATTGGGCTTAGGAAAATCACCTTTCATTTCCAGTTTTCATGCAATGAACCAGTTCATTGTCCCAACATTTCAGGCCAATAATTTGGGTTCAACATTCTAAATTAAGTAGAGAGAGATTATGACACCCTACCTTTGCTCTCATATTCAAGCCATGTTCATCAGCACAGTTTCCCCAACAATCCTATGCGTTGACAGCTTCTGGGTACTTTTCTAAACCATAAGTAAAGCTGATACTTTGATCCCCATGTAGCTCATACTTTGTCAATATTTCCTATTAATATTAGAACATCCAAACTTGCAATATGATGCTTTCAATTTAGGCTCCTTGGTGATAAAGCTTTGTCCTGAAATATGCTCAAATAGTTCCCCAATTGCTATTTTTTTCCTAATAGTCCCCTTTAAGAAATTTGAATTGAAAAAAAAAAACACATGTCTGCCCACATTTATAGTTTTAGACTTTCCTATCTCTGACTGGCAGGGAAAACAATTTTGGCAGAGGTGAGGATGAGTTGACCCTCTTTGTTTCTGACAACCTCAGGGAAGGAAAAACATGACTGATAATAAGAGGTGGTTGCTTCAGGGCCAGCCCAGATGACAGTCTCAGTCAAGCAACGGCTTCGGTCTTAGGGTCTTTTCTGACAAGTAATAATCTCTGAGCAAGCACAAAAGACAACACCAACCGTTTGTGTTTTTAGAAATAAAGAAAATTTCTATTATCATTCTCTAAATCTCTAATGTATTCCCTCTGTTTAGGTTGAGGGACTTTCAAGAATCTGCCCTGTGAAATGTGTAGTATTTAGTTGCAGGGTATTGTTAGGGTGATAATTCATTATATCACAGACATTGCTGTTCATCCAGATGGAGGCAAATAATTTTTCAGGAATTAGAATCAGTAATATTTTTATTCCATATGGGTATCATATTTGCTTGTATATTATAGACACTGATTATCATTTTGCATTGGCCAAAAGAAAACAAAGCTCCAAAATCCCTACCCCACCTCTCACAAAGGGTTCTACATTGTGTAAGTGAATTTAATTCTGTCTTTATCTTACCTTTTCTCCTTCTTCCCCCCCACCTTTCTCGTCTTCAACTGCTTGTTTTAGATTTTATGTGTTTGTCATTGCATTTCAACATGTCACTTTAAATCCTTACTACAATAGGGAAAGCTATGTATACATAAAGGTATGTATAAATAAAAAAGGAATTAATGAAAACACAGCACAAGATTATTTGATCTTTACACATAGAATTTAAATCACAGAGTTTTGAAATCTTGTGGATATGAGAGGAGGCACTGGAAATTTAAATTTTTAATCCCAGATTCCATTACCTGTCACTTCTGTGGCCTTGTAAATGTCTCATAAATATAGATTTCTGCTCTGAAAAAGATTTAAAAATTTGACCTGATGTTCAGAGGCAATGTGAGGACTAATTTGTTCATGTGCAGTATAAATTTTAAAGCTTAGATTCATGGATAGGAAATGAGTATTGTTAACTATGGCTTTGGGAGACAGGCAGTCCTGTGCTCCATGCAAAATACACAAGTTGAATGTCAACTCTGCCCCAATGCTGCTGCTAAGTCACTTCAGTCGTGTCCGACTCTGTGTGACCCCATAGACGGCAGCCCACCAGGCTTCCCCGTCCCTGGGATTCTCCAGGCAAGAACACTGGAGTGGGTTGCCATTTCCTTCTCCAATCTGCCCCAATAGGGGTCCCTTAATTGTAACATACATCATTCACCACTGGCTAAAGTTGTGTCGTAATGTTAGTAACAAAAAGTTCCCAGACACTTCTGACCTAATTTAAAACTTGCAATGACTTTTGCTGAAGTATTTCCTTCTTAATTTTTAGCTCTACTTAAAAGGTATTATTTAACAAGATAGCAATGTACCCCCTGATTCTAACCATCCTAGTTAAATATACAGAAGATGTTCACCAACATTTTGTCTGAGACCGCTCTTTTTCGATTAGCTGTCAACAAGAGACCATCTCTGTTCCAAGTGAAACTAAGTCAATTATCGTTGACGCTTCAGCTTTTCTTTCATCTTATGGGCTCCAGGGCATTGAAGTAATGATTCTGCTTTCCTCCTTCCAGAAGACTAGTGATGTCCACTCTGTTTCACTTAACATTTAGATTTTTGACTCCATAAACTGTTTAACCTGTTCAACTCTTTGCAGCTTAGTTCAGCAAGGGTAATTCAGGTCTGTTTAAAATTTAACAGCAGAAACTAGGACATTAGGCATCATACTTATAGTAGGTTCTTTCCTTTAGGATAATCAATGCTCATTTACTCATAGTAATTTATTGTGTATTATCTAAGTCCCTGCAAAGTGAACTAAGGACAGATTTGCTCATTTATCTGCCTGCAATGCAGGAGATCCAGGTTCAATCCCTGGGTCGGGAAGATCCCCTGGAGAAGGAAATGGCACCCCACTCCAGTATTTTTGCCTGCAGAATCCCATGGATAAGAAGAACCTGGTAGGCTACAGTCCACGGGGTCACAAGAGTCAGACATACTTAGTGTCTAAAACACTACCACCAAAAGAGGCTTAGATGAGGACAGAAAGTCCTGGAAGTGTCAAGGATGGTTAAATCTATTTTGCCTAGGAAATCAGTTAACTGGACCATATGTTTCACTGGGACAGAGCCATGTAAACAGTGGTCTTTAACATGTAGGCTTACAATATTTAATAAACCAGAAAGATGAAATATGTATACCCTCTTTTTTTTTTTGGTCAAAAATTATTCAGCATGCCACTGGTAAATACAGTATTCTATCTTCAGGTTTATGAAAATTGGAGTAAACTTCCATAAATTAGTATCTCCTTTCATTATTTATTAAATTAAAACAAGGACCATAATTATTTCCATTGATGTGTCTCATGATATACTCCACTCTGATGTTTAATTTGGATTAAATATAATTTGATTTAGTTTAGTCATCTTCTGTATACAATCTCAATTAATAGATATAAGCGTTAGGAGGCAACTTAACTGGTTTTAGAGGTGACTTCATAACTGTGTTGACTTTGGACAACCTACTACTTTGTTCTTAGCTGCATTTTTCTCATCTACAAAATGTTGGTCACTATCCTTATATACCAAAGTTGCAGTAAGGTTTAAAGAAGATAATCTTTATAAAATGTATAGCATAGCATTTGTCATATCATATGGACTCAATAAGAGGTAACTATTGTCGTTTAATAAAAAAACATCATCATAGTTTAATAAAAAACATAGTGCTATTCAAAGATAAACTAGCCAATCTTCCTTATAAATTCTACATGCCATGTAAATGTTATGGCTGCTGCTGCTGCTGCTGCTAAGTCACTTCAGTCGTGTCTGACTCTGTGCGACCCCATAGACGGCAGCCCACCAGGCTCCCCCATCCCTGGGATTCTTCAGGCAAGAACACTGGAGTGGGTTGGCATTTTCTTCTCCAATGCATACCATACATGACTACTAGAAAAACCATAGCTTTGAGATGTGTATAAGAGACAGGTCCGACTCTGTGCGACCCCATAGACGGCAGCCCACCAGGCTCCCCCATCCCTGGGATTCTTCAGGCAAGAACACTGGAGTGGGTTGGCATTTTCTTCTCCAATGCATGAAAATGAAAAGTGAAAGTGAAGTCGCTCAGTCGTGTCCGACTCTTCGCAACCAGATGGACTGCAGCCTACCAGGCTCCTCCGTCCATGGGATTTTCCCGGGCAAGAGTACTGGAGTGGGGTGCCATTGCCTTCTCCGATGTTATGGCTACTGCTCCAATATTACTACGAAAATGTATAGTGGTTACTGTTATATAATTGAAATATATCACTCTATAATAAAAATTCTTGATCTCTGGGAGAATTGTCATTGTAATTACCACCAACAATAAAGTGACTGTTTTATACACTGCCTCCCTGTACACGTGAATGAGAGCTTCTATATAGTATATGCAAAGAAGTGGAATATCTAGGTTATAGGGTACACATATATGTTTAGTTTTAATAGGTAGTACAAAAATATTTTCATAGTGCTTGTACCATTTTACACTCCTACTAGCAATGTATGAGAACTCTATATATTTTTGCCAACACTCAATAGTATAAGACTTAAAAATTTTAGCCATTCTGGTATACAGTAATTTTCATTTTTGTCTTCCTAAATAATATCTCATTTAACAAAAGTTTCTAATTTTAATCTTTTCTTATATGGCTAATATATTTTTGTTTTCCTGAGGGATTTAAAAAAGTTTCTGTCTAAATTATTGTCATGAAAATATTATTTTTTATATATAATTGCCCCCAGATTTTTTGCTTTACCTTTTATATTTAGGTCTATAATTCATATGGAATGGTATGGTGTGAGGTAAAGGGTCAAGATTCAAGTTTTCCCCATATGGATGTAAATTTAACCTGGTGTCATTTATTTAATCATCTATTCTTTCTCCACTGATGTGCATTACTAAATTTTTAATAAAGGCCTATATATATAGTTGTCTGTTTCCAGGCTCTCTATTCTGTTCCATGTATTTCTCTTTCTATAGACAGAGTCACAGTTTTAATTACTATAGCTTTATAATAAGCCTTTATATCTGGGAATATCTACTTCTGATCTACTTCTGGGAATATCTACTACTATTGTTTTTCTTTTTCAAGAAAGAGGATTGCTTTGGGTATGTCTTTGGCATTTTCAAATGAATTTTAGAATCAACTTGTCAATTTCTACAAGTATATCTGCTAAAATTTTTATCCAGATTGCAATGAATCTATATATAAATTTGAGAATTAGCATTATGACAATATTGAGTGTTTCAATCCATAATCATGACATAGCTCAGATATTTGATACTGTTTTAAATAATGTTACTTTAAAATTGTCTTTGTATTGTCATTTGTTGCTTGTATGTAGAAATAAAACAGATTTTTGATAAAGTTTTAGTTTCTAGTGAGCTTAGTAAATTCATTTACTAAATCTAATAATAATTTATCTGAAGAATCTTGAATTTTCTATGCATAGAATCATGTTGTCTGTAAACAGGATGGCATTATATTTTGTCCTTTTTAGTTCTCAGTCCTTCATTTTCCCTGTCTTCACACCTTGCTAAGACCTCCTTACCACTCTAAATAGAAGGGGTGATAGCAATCAATTTTGTCTCATTCTTGTACAGGCCTTCTATGTGTCACCATTAAACTACAAAGTAAATTCTTTGTAGTTACTTTTTATTAAATTACAGATATTCTATTTCTAATTTGCTGAGCACTTTTATCATGAATAGATACTAAATTTGTCAAATGTTTTCTCTGCATCTGTGAGAATAATCACATGATTTTCTCCTATACTCTGTTAATGTGCTGAATTACACTGATTGATTGCCTAATATAAAACCCAACCTTTCATTCTTGGAATAAACACAAGTTGGTCATGAGGTATTATCATTTTTATTTATTGCTAGATTCATTTTGCTAACATTTTGTTTAAGGTTTTTATATTTTTGTTGATGAGAGAGAATGGCCTCTAACTTGCTTTCTTGTACATCCTTGTCAGGTTTTGGTGTCATGGTTCTTCCAAATTCAGAGCATAAGTTAGAAAATGTGATTTGGAAAATTAATGAACATTGGTGTTATTTTTTTTCCTAAATGCTTAGAAAAATTTGTCAGTTCTGGGGCATTCTTTGTAAGTATACTTATTTTTAGGGAACATTTTCTTTGACACAGGTCTATTATCAATTAAAGAAAGCAGATGATTTAGAAAAGCAGCAGATACACAATGTAAAAGTGAGTGAACTATTTCTAGAACTTTCTTATGAATACATAAGATGTGTTTATGTGTTTATTTATGCATTTATAAATAAATAAGTTTAATCTAAATTTGAGCACCTACTGTATATGCAGTCTTTGAAGTATCATTGGTGATTTTTGATTAAGGATGTGACCCATTCCACTACATAAAAGTAATATTTTATTCAGGTTAAGGTCTTCCCTGGTGGCTCAGATGGTAAAGAATTCACCTGAAATGCAGAAGATAAGGGTTTGATCCCTGGATGGAGAAGATCCCCTGAAGAAAGAAATGTCTACCCATTCCAGTATTCTTGCCTGGAGAATCCCACTGATGGAGGAACCTGGCAGGATATAGTCCATGAGGTCACAAAGAGTTGGACATGACTGAATGACTAAGCACACACATGCAGGTTAAGTTGTCCAAAGAATTGGGTAGGGCAGAAATTAGAAATTGAAAGACCAGTGTGAGGCTGTTGCAATAATCCAGACAGGGACTTCCCTGGTGGCTCAGTGGTAAAGAATCTGCCTTTCAGTGAAGGAGGCTTGGTTTTGATCCCTGATCCAGGAAGATCCCATATACCTCACAGCAACTAAGCCCATCTCTCTCTGTAGTTGCTAAGTCGTGTCTGACTCTTGCAATCCCATGGACTGTAGCCTGCCAGACTCCTCTGTCCATGAGATTCTCCAGGCAAGAACACTGGAGTGGGTTGCCATTTCCTTTTCCAGGGGCCCTTCCCAACCCAGGAATCAAATCCGGGTGTCCTGCATTGCAGGCTGATTCTTTACTAACTGAGGGAAACCCATGCATCACAACTATAGAGTCTGGGAGCCACAACTACTGAACCCACATGTACTCTAGAGACCACGCTCAGCAACAAGAGAAGCCACTGTACTGAGATGCCTGAGCACCGCAACTAGAGAGCTCACCACAACAGCTCACCCCTGCTCACCACAACAAGGGAATAGCCCAGGCAATGATAAAAGATCCAGCACAGATAAAAATAAATAAATAAAATTACAACAAAGAATGATCCAGACGTAAAGTACCAAAGACTTGACTTTAGGTAACAGTTGTAGAAATAATTAGGCAATGAGAAAGTTGGTAAAAGAGGAAGCAATAGGATTTGTTGACTGACTGAAAGTCAAGGGTGAGGGAGGAAGGAGTTCAATTTGACACGAAGTCTTGAGTCTAGGTGATGAGATCAAGATGGGAAGAGGACTTGCCAAGACAGAATATTTCTTCATTCTCATAAAGCTGATAATGTTTGTCAAACTGTACTTTCTGCATTTTCTTGCTGTTTATTTTGATTCAGGGCCTTTGTTTCAGACCCAGAATTTCAGTCTTAGAAGCTGAGTCCCTGTTCCACCAGGGAAACTGTACATTTTCATCAAAAGCAGATGGGCAAGACTGTGTTAGAAGGCTTTTACTCTTTCACCAGCCATCTTCTTTGCTGCGATGGTATTTAATTCAGAGTTTCAAAGGCAGAAATCATTAATAGCTCATCTCCCTCAGATGTCTGGGCAAAGGATGAAAAATGGATAAAAATTTAAAATTGTGGTGGGTTAATTATAGTGACTAAATTTGGAATTGGTAATTAAAGTCTACATAACAGAAAAATGCAATTACATTGAAAAGAAGTATAATCCTCTGGAATATAGTATTATCATGAAAAATAATGAAGAGTAAATAACTTGGGCTATATTTCATATACAAATTTATTTGCTTGAGGTATAAACGTTGACAAATGATAAACTCATATCAATGTTTTGTGTTGTTCAGCATGCAATACATTTCAGTATTAGCTATTGAAAAAGTAATTTATCATCACACTAGATAACATGATTTTTTGAGGGTGGGTTGCCAATATGTAATGAGAAAAGCTACAGAGATTTGTGCAACAATGAACATTTTCTAGTTTTCTGGCCCACACATTTAAACGTGGTGAACCCACTCAACTATGAAAATAATAGCTTCTGTTTATTTAGTGATTACTACATGCCTAGTGCCCTACTCAGTCATTTTGTTTTGTCCTCATAACTATCCGATTTTTCAGGAAAGGCAGCTGAGACTTGACAAGTCTCCATCACTTGCTTGTGGTCCTAGTGTTAGAATGTTGCAGAGGAAAGTTGTAAACTGGAGTCTTCTAGACTTCAGAGCCTGCGTTCTTACTACTGTTGTGTACTTACCATACTATCCATCTGTGTGCTCAGCTTTGTAAATTAACATTTATTTTCTGCTTCTTTATAATAATGTTACAGGCTTCCTGAGAGCAAGACATGTCTTACTCATCTTTATAAAGTAGAAGTGGTTGGTGCTAGGTATCAGGAGGCTATAACCTCTTTGTATGTTTTCTGTGAGTTCAACAATCTCTGACATACCTAAAGGAAGAAGAGAGTAGGCTATGCGTCGTGGGGGGATGTGCTTGAACATAAGGGGCTCTTGGGAAACTTGTCATGGATTGGGAAAGGAGGACAGAGATTCTCAAGTTTGGGCCAAGAACAATGAAAATGGAGAAACTATTTTGAATGTGTCAAGGGCTGTTTTACTCAAATTGTGTCTCATTCAGCCCTACTCAGGGCTGGTCATTTACCTCTTTAAATCTGAGAAGTTGTAACAAAGCATAGATCTGTATTGTTTGAATATCTGAGAAACATGAGGGTGATGATAATAGTAGTAGCAGCAAATGCAAAAGCAATAGCAATAGTAGTTATCAACTTTCCCCCCTAGTAGAATGGGAATATTCTTGCAGTTTTAATCAGAATTAAATGCATGTAAATGTTTTTATTCATTTTGCTGATGAAAGTTCTGAGGCTCACAGTGGTTAAATAAATGTTTTTAAATCTCACAACGATCATTTGGCAGAGGTTTCCACAATTCTTGGGGCTTCCCTGGTGGCTCAGACAGTAAAGAATTTGCCTACAATGAGAGAGCCCTGAGTCTGATCCCTAGGTTGGGAAGATCCCTTGGAGAAGGAAATGGCTACCCACTCCAATATTCTTGCCTGGAGAATTTCATGGACAGAGGAGCCTGCCGGATTGCAGTCCATGGGGTCACAAAGAGTCAGGCACGACTGAGTGACTAACCCTTTGAACACTCCTTGACTCTTGGCTATTTTTACTACACTTCTCTAGTGCTGTTTTATGCCTAGAGTGCAGTATAAGGGAGAGTGAGAAGTATTTTGTCTTCCCAAGAGAGAGGAATGTAGGAGAAACCACTTCTTGTGCATGTCTAAGCTCTACCCTGGCATTTTATCCACTTTTAACCCATGTTGGGAACATCAGGGTTGCTTTCACATGACCGTGGGTGGTCACAGGGAGGAGGAAGTGTCCAGTGGTTAATGGGAGATGGTATTTGGAAGCACATGTGAAATAGTCCCTGGAGCTCTCCTGAATTATGAGGGATTTGAAAATGGCCAAGGCTTCCCAATTCTGTAGAGGAGATGAATCTCAAGAAAATGTTGGTATTATGCATTATTGCATATTTGCATTTGTAGTTATGGACCTAAAGATAAGAGCTTGGGAAACAGTTTGTTGAATAGAATGACACTAGAAGGAGGATCTGGTTTTCATAATGTGATCTGAAGTCTTATCCATCAGGTTCAGAATAGAAATAGAAGTCATTTTAGGTATTTTAAGTAGAGAGGAATTTGACGTAGAGGATTAGGGGCTTGCAAGGAGATCCAACCAGTCCATCATAAAGGAAATCAGTTCCTGGGTGTTCACTGGAAGGACTGATGCTGAAGCTGAAACTCCAATACTTTGGCCACCTGATGTGAAGAACTGACTCATTTGAAAAGACCCTGATGCTGGGAAAGATTGAAGGCAGGAGGAGAAGGGGACAACAGAGGATGAGATGGTTGGATGGTATCACCAGGATGGTATCACCGACTTGATGGACATGAGTTTGAGCAAGCTCTGGGAGTTTGTGATGGAGAGGGAAGTCTAGCATGCTGCAGAATATGGGGATGCAAAGAGTTGGACACAACTGAGCTACTGAACTGAACTGTCTAGGGGCTTGCAGGATTGGTTGGAAGGGCTGAATATGTGTGTTATAGACTGGCCTCCAGTTCTGATTCTCAGAAGCATACAGAACTGACCTATGAGGGAAGGTGCAAAGGGCAAGCCACTCAACTTCTCAGGCTCAATTTCTCCATCTAAAACTGAGGGTAATAATAATAGTACCTATCACCAAATGTTGTTGGGATAAAGTAAGATAAGAAAAAGGTGCATAATATTTAAAATATTAAAGGAAATTTGGAAGAATTTATTCAGCTGTGATCTGTGGATCATGAATTCAACAAACATTTATGGTTCAGTCATGGTTCTGGGCACATGGGATGGATCACCAAACCGAACAGACAGAAATCCCTGCCCTGAAGAGCTGAACTTCTAAAAGGGGAAGGGGGTTAATAAAACAAAGTAGTATTAATAAGTAAATTATATAGTGTTTTAGAAGGATAAAGAGCAATGAAGATGAAAGGAAGAGCACATACAGGGAATGCCAGCGGTAGGGGAGGCCTCACTGGGAAGGTGGGATTTGAGAAAAGACTCAGAGAGATGCAGGAGTATGCCAGTGAATGCTAAGAAACTTAAGGTAGGAATTCTAGCAATCAAGAGGCTGCATGCCTGGCATGTCAGAAAAGAAAAAAAAAAAAGCGGCAAGGAAGTCATTGTGACTGGAGAGGAGAGTGAAAAGAGGGTGGGACCAGTCGGATTATGGGGTTTGGATCATCACCCAGGGGGCTCGTAAGCCACTGCGAGGACCTGAGCTCTTACTCTGAGTGAAATGTGAGGCCCTTGAAGAGTTCTAGTCAGAGGGAATGTGATCCTATATATGTTGTAAAGCATCACCCAGTTTGCTGAGTTAGAAATAGACAGACACACATTTTCAGCCCACGCATGAAGACAAAATAACATAGTCATCACTGCATGATCTGTTCAGCAGATACTTGTTAAGAACCTATATGGTGCCAGACACAGAGTGGGGGCTGGAGTACCATGGTCAGCAAGGTCAGTGCCTGTTCCACCAGTGAGTTTTAACCTATGACTGGAAAGCAGGGTCCCAAGGATGTAGGACAGAAGGTATAGAGCCATGATAGGCTTTGAGGATGTAGGGGATGATGGCGGAGAGATGGAGACTGCATTGGGAAAAAAAAAAATCCTATGTATATATAAATATGCTAATGAACACAAGCAGTTAAATTTTAACACAAGCAGTTAAATTTTGAACACTGTCAAATTGAAATCATAGCTCCACTTAACAAATCACTGGTGTTCAATGGAGTGAACTGGAAAACGTGTGGAAATCTCACATGATTGTCATTAGGCAATCGTGACGTAGGATTAGTTGAAGAATAGAAATGAAATATTATGTTTGTTAACCCATCACGTGGTACTCCTATAACATTACAGATCTGCTATTATTCAGGCTTACTCTACAATTACCTAATTGTGTGATTTCTACTCTCTCAGTAATCTTATAAGATTTTATCATTTACCCTGTCTCAGATGTGAGGTAATTCCTGTGTTTCAATATACAGGATTGTGTAACAGTAGACTCATCAACACCTATTTGCACCCCATTTTTGGAACTTCTTTACAGATATGTCCTTCTCTTTTCTATAAAAATCTTTATTTTTAATCTCACTAATAAAGGGCTACATTCATTAGCTATTTTGTATTTTAGGTCTTAGTCCCAAATCACCTTCTCCCCATAGACAATTTAGATCATCTAGATACAAATAACTTTTTCAGTTCTAAAGGAAGTATTGGATGATTATAGGGCTATCACATATCAAATGACTGGGATTATGAGTGTTTGAAAAATTTTCTTTTGCTCTATTTCTTTAAAGTGAGTTCCTCTCAGGTTACAGGAGATCAGGCACAGACCTTTCATTGGGGGAAGTGTAAGAACTGTTTGAGCAGAAACAGAGTCACAGGCTTAGAGAATGAATTTATGGTTGCCAGGGGGGAAGAGTGATGGGATGGGATAATTAGGGAGTTTGAGCTGACACATACACACTGGTATATTTAAAATGGATATACAACTAGATCCTACTGTATAGCACAGGATACTCTCCTCAATGTTCTGGCAACCTGGATGGGAGGGGAGTTTTGGGGAGAATGGATACAAGCATATATATGGCTAAATCCCTTTGCTGTCCACCTGAAACTATCACAAAATTGTTAATTGGCTATCAGTTCAGTTCAGTTGAGTTGCTCAGTCATGCCTGACTATTTGTGCCCACAGACTACAGCACACCAGGCTTCCCTGTCCATCACCAACTGCTGGAGCCTGTTCAAACTCATGTCCATCAAGCTGCTTTATTGACTATGTCAGTATCATCCAACCATCTCATCCTCTGTTGTCCCCTTCTTCTCCTGCCTTCAGGGAAAAGGAGCATCCTCCAGCATCAGGGTCTTTTCCAATAAGTCAGTTCTTTGCATCAGGTGGCCAAAGTATTGGGGCTTCAGCTTCAGCATCCATCCTTCCAATGAATAGTCAGGACTGATTCCTTGAGGATGGACTGGTTTGATTTCTGTACAATCTAAGGGACTCTCAAGAGTCTTCTCCAAAACCACAGTTCAAAAGCATTAATTTTTCAGTGCTCAGCTTTCTTTATGGTCCAACTCACATCCATACATGACTACTAGAAAAACCATAGCTTTGACTAGATGGACCTTTGTTGGCAAAGTAATGTCTCTGTTTTTTAATATGCTTTCTAGGTTGGTCATAGCTTTTCTTCCAAGGAGCAAGCATCTTTTAATTTCATGGCTGCAGTCAGCATCTGCAGTGATTTCGGAGCCCAAGAATATAAAGTCTCTCACCATTTCCATTCTTTCCCCATCTATTTGCATGAAGTGAGGCTCTTGAGAAATCTGTATGCAGGTCAGGAAGCAACAGTTAGAACTGGACATGGAACAACAGATTGGTTCCAAATAGGAAAAGGAGTACGTCAAGGCTGTATATTGTCACCCTGCTTATTTAACTTATATGCAGAGTACATCATGAGAAACGCTGGACTGGAAGAAACACAAGCTGGAATCAAGATTGCCANGAATACCAGACCACCTGACCTGCCTCTTGAGAAATGTGTATACAGGTCAGGAAGCAACAGTTAGAACTGGACATGGAACAACAGACTGGTTCCAAATAGGAAAAAGAGTACGTCAAGGCTGTATATTGTCACCCTGCTTATTTAACTTATATGCAGAGTACATCATGAGAAACGCTGGACTGGAAGAAACACAAGCTGGAATCAAGATTGCCAGGAGAAATATCAAGAACCTCAGATATTCAGATGACACCACTCTTATGGCAGAAAGTGAAGAAGAACTAAAGAGCCTCTTAATGAAAGTGAAAGAAGAGAGTGAAAAAATTGGCTTAAAATTCAACATTCAGAAAACTAAGATCATGGCATGTGATCCCATCACTTCATGGCAAACAGGTGGGGAAACAGTGGAAACAATGGCTGATTTTTTACTTTTATGGGGTTCCAAAATCACTGCAGATGGTGACTGCAGCCATGAAATTAAAAGACGCTTGCTCCTTGGAAGGAAAGTTATGATGAACCTAGACAGCATATTAAAATGCAGAGACATTATTTTGCCACAAAGGTCCATCTAGTCAAAGCTATGGTTTTTCCAGTAGTCATGTATGGATGTGAGAGTTGGACTATAAAGAAAGCTGAGTGCCAAAGAATGGATGCTTCTGAACTGTGGTGTTGGAGAAGACTCTTGAGAGTCCCTAGGACTGCAAGGAGATCCAACCAGTCCATCCTAAAGGAGATCAGTCCTGCATGTTCATTGGAGGGACTGATGTTGAAGCTGAAGCTCCAATACTTTGGCTACCTGATGCGAAGAACTGACTCATTTGAAAAGACCCTAATGCTGGGAAAGATTGAGGGCAGGAGGAGAAGGGGACGACAGAGGATGAGATGGTTGGATGGCATCACCAACACAATGGACCTGGGTTTGGGTGAACTCCAGGAGTTGGTGATGGACAGGGAGGCCTGGCATACTGTAGTTCATGGAGTCGCAAAGAGTCGGACACTACTAAGTGACTGAACTGAACTGAGTGGGGGAATTAATAGAAACTGATTTATGATCATAAATATCAACTGAGAAACAATGTGCAGGATGAATTGAGAAGACTACACTAGATTGGAGAGAGGAAAAACACGAGGTTGTCATAACTGTGATAATAAGCACAAATGTAGACTATGGCCATGACAAAGAGATAAATTGAGAGTTATTAAGGACCTGGAACTGATTGTATTTGATGATCTGATATGGGGGCAGTGAGGAAAAAGAGGGATTGAGAGTTTCCAGGTGACTATGCAGAATATGAGAAAAGGGGTAACATGATGAGATGAGTTTGACATGTTGAATTTTATGTGGCTCTGCCACTCACTGTTGAATACATCTGCCAGAACACAGGCCTAGGATGAAGATCTAGATTTGGGAATCTCTCAAGGGCTGGCTGGAATTGCCTCAAATGCAATTGTAGAGGAGATAAGGATGAGTAGAGGACCACAGAGCAGCCTAGTCCCAGAAGAAGTATGCAGAGGAAGAGGACATGGCAGAAGAGACTTAGAAGCAGAAGGAAGACCAGAAGGCTGGATACTGCCAGGACTTGGAGGGGAAAGTTTCAGAAAGGAACCTGTTCCAACTGTGCCAAGTTCTGCAGAAGCTATTTCTGTCCTGTTAATTTGGGGCTCTCTCATGCCTACCTCAGGGCTTGACAAGTAGTAGGCATTCAATAAAAGTTATTCACTATTAAAGGAAGGAAGCAAGGAAGGAAGACTGAGGTCAAGTAAGGCTGTCATGGGTGACTGGGGATAGATACAGAGAAGCAAGACTGTAGTCAAGGAGCAGTGAGCAAGTAAAGACCCTGAAGAGTTTTCTCAAAATAAATTTAGAAGAAAAGAAAAAAACAGAGATATAGGGAATCTAGAATTGAGTGAGGATTTTTTTAGGAATGTTTGGGGCTCGTAGAGTAGATAGGTTAAAATACAAGAGGGAAAACAGATTGAATGTAAGAATCCATATATTCTGAGCCGGGATAATTTCTAGGGCACACGGGGGCACTGCTTCTGTTGGGAAGGGAGGAACCTGGTAAAACGGAATGAAAGTAGAAATGATTGTTGAGGGTGGAGTGTGGACTTGAAGTGGTTTCTCCCTCTATTCACTCTGTGAAGGAAAAAGTAAAGATGAGTGAAGAGACCGGGAAAGGTAAAGGACTTGAGGGTAAGGAAGGCTTAAAATAATTGCTTAGGGAGTGAAAGAAAAGGAAGAAAGCTTGATTCTGTGCCCAACTGAGGCTGGAGCCTCAGTTTTTACTGGCCTGTAGCTAGTGTTCTTGCCTGGAGAATCCCAGGGACGGGGGAGCCTGGTGGGCTGCCGTCTATGGAGTTGCACAGAGTTGGACACGACTGAAGCGACTTAGCAGCAGCAGCAGCAGCTAGATGGTTCTGAGATACTTTTTTTGGATGGATCAGCAATCCTTCTATTCAAGTGGCTATTGTTTGAATTGATCATTGATGTCCCTTTTCCTTTCCTTTTTTTGTCTTCCCTCCTTTTCTATTTCTACACCATTAAATAATCAGTATATTTGCTCTTTGCAATCCAAAGTGAGTCCAACAGCACTGTTACAACATGTCATTTTGATGATGGTCTTTCTTACCGTCAAGAAAAGAATCAGACTTGGCAAAATGGAGGAATTTTTGTCCCCGGGCTGACTGAAGTGTGGCCAGGTGCCGGCCTGGGATCTCTGAGGAGCTGGATCCAGCACACAGCTGGGGCATGTGGATGAGCTCCATGTGAAAGGTTACAGGGATGGAGCAGCTGTAAATGTTTGGGTTGTAGACCAAGAGCTGAGAGTCTGAACCGCAAACAGTAAAGAAAAGTTGAGAATTAAGATACAAATGGAAAAGCTTGTTGGTATTTTAGATCTTGTTGTCAATTAAAAAACTGAACAGAACAAAGAACAAAAATGAAAGTATTTCCTTCTTTAAGCCAATAGTCTTCAAACTTTTAATTAAAATAGTTGACACCTATTGAGCACTCCCTACTTTTTATTACATGGGTTTACTAATTTAATCATAAGAATATTACCTTATTATTGGGTAAGTTATTTTATCACAATCCTCATTTTATAGATAAATTAATGGAGAATTTATGCCCAAAGCTATAAAACTTGTAACTGAAGGAGTTGATATTCAAGCCCAGGCAGGCTGGCCTTGGAGACCATGTGTTTTTTATCCTATGTGTAAACATACAAAAGTAGAAAACACTCATATACTGATCATCCAGCTCCAAGAATGACCAATTCATCACCGTGAACACCCAGTCTCTATGCTATTAAGCTCTCTTAATCTTTGCAGGAGCTCAGCTAGCTAGACCAGGGTTTAATTTGGGTAAGAGCCTCAGTGATCCTTTCCATCAGATGGAAATTTGATTTAAAAAAATCATATTTGAAACCTCCTATATTGGAACAAATCACTCTTTACTATTTAGCAGCTCCCTCAGTAAAAAATGATTGGTAAAATACCATTACTACTTCTCCTCCTCATTTGTATTTTGGATTTTTCAAGTCCAAGTATTTTTGGCCACTTAAGCTTGAGACTTTAAGGGGAAATCATCTGATTGAGGCTCAGAAGTGCCACGTTGGTGGCATGTAAGCAACATGAGGTCTGCACAATTTAAAAAATAAGGTGGAGACCATGTTAGAAAATCAGAAGATCTCTTTCTCTCTCAATTTCTCTCTCTCTCTCTTTTCTACTTTACTCTTCCCCTAGATTTCTGCTTCCTCTGAAAAACATGGAGATGTAGGTCTTCATTCTCATGGAGCCACAACATAATGGAGTTGCAGCTTTCGAGGAAAGCTAGTGGAGAGTTAACACCCCATTTTGTCAAATTCCCCACTGCCCATGCGATGTCCACTGGTGCCACCTAGTTTTATCACCTGCCTGGCCCCTTTAGACATTTGAAACTACCACTTCTGATCAAGTTCAAAGACTTCCTTGGACCAGCAAACCAAGGTTCAGTAAGTGAGCCTGCCCAAGATCTCATCACGGCAAAACCAATATTGGAACCTAGGTATCAGGGTTTATGAATAGAGAAGCAAATGAAGTGATACATTTATTCATCATTTCCAAATCCCTTCTTAAATATTATGTCTTTTTTTTAAACACTCTGATGTTACCTATTGCTTCATACTGGTTGTACTTGAAAGTTATGCAGATGCCAGCTTGTCCATTTCGTCTCCCTGTGGGTGGATAATCATAGCCTTCTTCAGGAACTGGCGGAAAATGGGGAATTGAATGAATCAACCAGAACCCCTGGACTCTGTTCCACAGAAGTACACCTACCAAAGATACAGTTAATACAGATAAATTAGAAAAACAAGCCTCCTTTAAAAACAGTTCAAAGCTACAACATTTAAGCCCTTTAAACTTCAGGCTAACGTTTCCTTAGGCTAATAATGACAAGGATCATGTTCTTTTTCAAAGATTTCAAAACCATCTCAGGTACACGTCACATTGCCCCATTACTGATGGTAACCCGACACAAAAGGGAGGTAGCTAGCGCGGACACCCTGTGAAGAGTTAAGAGGCATTTCATGTTGAAATTACAAGGAAAATTTGTTTTGGCAGAATGCAAATTTGCTAAATTGGAGTTTGACCTCGATAGACTATATAGTCACCTGGCAAGCTTCAGATAATGTTTTTATTGCTAAGCAGCTAAGCTATTTTCAAAACCCAGCTGAAAAACATAGTTGAAAGAGAAAATATCAAATGAAAAAATGTATTTGCAGCAATTTGTTGTGAGAAACTGATGCTCGTTTATGTGCAGAAGTCACTCAATTTCACAAGTTTGAAAAAAAGGAAGCAGAAAAGGGGTGGGGGTGGGGATGAAGGAAGCCATGTTTTAAAGCATCCTGCTGCTGCTGCTGCCAAGTCGCTTCAGTCGTGTCCGACTCTGTGCGATCCCATAGATGGCAGCCCACCAGGCTCCCCCGTCCCTGGGATTCTCCAGGCAAGAACACTGGAGTGGGTTGCCATTTCCTTCTCCAATGCACGAAAGTGAAAAGTGAAAGTGAAGTCGCTCAGTCGTGTCCGACTCTTAGCGACCCCATGGACTACAGCCCACCAGGGTCCTCCATCCACGGGATTTTCCAGGCAAGAGTACTGGAGTGGGGTGCCATCTTTCTCCGCTAAAGCATCCTAGTTACTTGTATTTTGTAAAAATCTCTGGAGCAGACAGTATGAAAGCCAGAAAGGAAGAAAACTGAAAGATTTTCAACATCTTGTGACATGGCACAAAGAACTCTGTCCAACAGGCACCTATGAGTATTTCTGTGTTTGTAAATATATCAGGATAATTTGGGTATGCTAACTTGGCTTTCTGGTTTGCACATGACCACGCAGACATAAAAGTCATGCTTGCGTTAGTGTTAGAGTAGAAATCAAATGCCTGCCAGTTATTTCTTCTTCAGAGAACATACTTTAAGAAAGCACACTGCTGCTGTCTCAGTGACTGTGGAATCAATACCTGCGTCGAGATGGAAAATGTTCAAAGTTCAGTTGCCTCACAGAGCTGGATGATCTCAGGGTCTCTCTTCTGCTCAGATGAGTATGCTGTTTGTCTGAAATCCTAACTTCCTGGTACAAGTGCCACAGGATGTTGGAGCACTTGTTGGCAGAGAACTCTGCCATATGACATCAGGTTTCACTCCATTTCCAATCTTCTTTCTGAGCCCTTGTATCAACTAACAGAGTGGAGTGACAATGGTGGTGGGAGGTTGGTAAAGAGGAGTTTGCAGAACGTGGCAGGATGTGGCAAATAAGACCATCAGGAGGGCAACTGAGCTAAATCAAAAGCTAAGTTGCTCATGCCATTTGACAGCCATTACAAATTAAATTCTTAATCAGAGGTTGCAAACTGGCAGCCCACAGGCCAAGTCTAACCTGCAGATATATGTTATTATGCTTGCAGATTATTTTTAAAACTTCGAATTCATTGCCAACAATTAAAAACGGATTTTCCACAAAGTCCTCATTTTCTCTGGAAAAAATCACATTCCCATAAGGCAAGCTGAGTGGTAACTGCTTCTTTAGACCATGTGTATACTCTCCAGTTCTCTAGTGACCTGCCAATTCAGCCCCCTTGGCTTGCTGACATCATTTTCCTGACCCTGAAGGCATTTGATTTGGGAACCTTCTAAAAAATACTTATTGTCATGGGAAGTTATTCATGGTATATTAAGTTGAAAAAAGTTTGAAGTAGTCACTAAAAAAGTTTTATAAAAAATGTTTCAAAATATATTTTATAGAAAAAGTAAAAAATATTAAATGCAACTGGGGGCTTCCCAGGTGGCTCAGTGGTAAAGAATCTGCCTGCAGCACAGGAGAAGCAGGTTTGATCCTTGGGTCAGGAAGATCACCTGGAGGAGAAAATGGCAAGCCACTCCAGTATTCTTGCTTGGAAAATCCCATTTTTCAGGAGCCTGGTAGGATACAGTCCATGGAGTCACAAAAGAGTTAAACATAACGTAGTGACTAAACAACAAGATTAGGTGTAATTAGCTAATGAATATTAGGATTACAAATTTTTTGTTTACTATCATTTTGACTTCAACAACACACATACTTATATACATAGTTTACAAATAGAAAAATATAAAAAATCCCTATAATAAAAATCATTATATAATTATTAGCAAATTTACTATAATATGAAAATTATTTTAAAATACTTTTTCAAAAATGTTTACTGTATTTTAAATGGGACTAAGAAGAGTGAATTTTACTCTATGTAAATTATACTTCTATAAGTTTGACTAAAATGTGTGTACACACACACACACACACACACACAGAGTCTGGCTAGTATTTCTAGTAGTCATATGCTTGTATTTCTGCTTTAAAGTATATTTTTAAAATGTTGAGAAATAAAATGGTATTCATGTGAAGAATATTTCAAAGTCAAATTTTATCATTATAAACTGTGATACAGGAATCACTCATCTTGATAACTCAGACCATTAAAAAGAAAAGCTATCTTTTTAGTGTGGAATATAAACCTACCAAAGATAGGATGTTTTAAGAAAATGCTGACTTCCAGTAGGAAAGAGAAATAAGAGCCTCTGTCATACCTTTGGCGTGTCCATGCTTTCTGCTGTAATTCACGGATTTAGGGACTCCATCATTGTATATTATATAGGCTGTGCTGTTATTCTGCAGGAATATTTTAAGGTTATAATGGCATAAGTCCTTCACTCATAAACATTTTTCGCTGATAACATTTCTACCAGCTACCCAGCCTACAATACAGAACTTTCATTAATACACATGAGAAATCATCCATTCCCCTAATAGGCAGATTTCCCATCAATCTGAATTCCGTGACATGCAAGGCAGGAGACAAGAAGTCCATCCTCAGCTTCCCAACTTGTGTGACAGGAGCCCTGTGCTCTGTGATGTGTGTGAGGGCAATATTCTTATTTCTCCCAGTTGTTTTGGACTCATGTTTCTGACGAAGCAACTAGTGTATAATAAAGGAGTCCTTAAATATTTGCTCAGGAAATGAAGTAGGAACAACCAGCCAAGGATTACATCTGGGCTTTTTCCATTGATATTATAGGCACAGCGCAGAAACGGCTGTCAGGGTTTGATTTCCTCTGCCTACTTTGTGCTTCACCACTTGGTCATAGCTTCCTGTTTAATCAGAATTCCTCATTCTCTGCTTCTACTACCTCTTTGTTAGTGGAGGATTTTTCTTCAATCTGTTTCTCTGTGTCACTTCACCTTTCCAACTTGACATTTCCCTGCTTAAAAAATGTGGTATAATTGAATGCGTGATATTGGATTTCCTCTGGTAAGGCAAAATGCTAGTAAATTCTCCAAACAGTTTGCCAAATCTCTGAGTCAAAATGAAGCTATTACTTTGATAGTGTCTTTTTGTCATGTTTTGGAAACTTGCTTATATTTGTTCAGTGTCATTCCATTTCAATTGTATCATGAAGCAGTGACTTTTAATGAAGCCAATAATGTCAATAGTACAAAGTCTCAGCAATATATTAATAATTAAAAGCAGGAAAGGACAACCCATCTCTGTAAAAAAGGTCTTTGTTTTTCTCTGAGAAAAAAATAAGAGTCTCCTACAGTTGCTTCGTTATTTGATTTCATCTAAAACCATTTTTTTTTAAAGGCATAAGGTAGTCTGTATAGCATTTTTGGCTACTATGTTTAGGAATATTCGGGGAAATAAGTTGTTTTCTTACCTGCATTTTCCACAATTGGCCACAGCTACAGCTGGCATTCGTATTCTCCACTGGAGAACTCTTGACAGTTATTCCATGAGCCTGTGTTGAATGTGGTAACAAGGCCATTGTGTGCCTTTAGGGTACAATGTGGAGGGCCTCTGGGAAGATTCGGTGAGGAACAGAATTCTCCTAATAGATGAAGTTTATCATTCTAACTAGGACAATCAGCTAAGATTAAATGGGATGTAACTCTAGTGAAGAGAGGCCCTCTTAAAAAGAGGAAAAATCATGAACTAACAATAGGGTCTGGAGATTGTCATACTAAGTGAAGTGAGTCAGACAGAAAGACAAATATCATAGGATATCATTTATATGCAGCATGTTAAAAAAGGGTGCAAAGGAGCTTTTTTACAAAACAGACTCACAGACTAAGAGAATAAATTTATGGTACCGGGGCAGGGGGGAAGGTGGGGAGGAGGGATAGATTAGGAGTTTGGGACTGACATGTACACACTGCTATATTTAAAATAGATAACCAACAAAGACCTGCTGTATAGCACAGGGAATTCTGCTCAGTATTCTGTAATAAACTAAATGGGAAAATAATTTGAAAAAGAATTGATACATGTGTATATATAACTGAATCACTTTACTGTGCACCTGAAACTAATGCAACATTGCTAATCAACTGTGTTCCAATATAAAATAAAAATAATAATAAAAAAAGAATAGGCAGACCTAGTCCTGTGCTTTTGGACATCTATATTTCTTTAACTCTTAGTTGGATTTGACTTATTTGACTACTGGATGTTGTACAAGAAGGTTACGGTGTCCAGTCTAGCTGGGAATATGGTCAGGGAAATACAGACAACTGTGATATGGTCTAAGTGTTATTGTCAAGGTATATGGAAGGTTCTCATTTATTGACACAAAAGTAGAAGAAGGAAAGTATTTCCTAACATAACCCCAGATATTATCTTAATTTGACATTTGAACTTTAAAACCAGTTAGAAGGCAATGGCACCCCACTCCAGTACTCTTGTCTGGAAAATCCCATGGACGGAGGAGCCTGGTAGGCTGTGGTCCATGGGATCGCTAGGAGTCGGACGCGACTGAGCGACTTCACTTTCACTTTCCACTTTCATGCATTGGAGAAGGAAATGGCAACCCACTCCAGTGTTCTTGCCTGGAGAATCCCAGGGACAGGGGAGCCTGGTGGGCTGCCGTCTATGGGGTCGCACAGAGTCGGACACGACTGAAGTGATTTAGCAGCAGCAGCAGCAGCAGCAGCAGCAGCCTGATCTTGCTTTCTGCTTTCTGTTAGAAGTTCAGTTCTGGGTGAGAAGACGGGAAAGTTGTATCTTCATGGTCACTTCTGGCACGTATGTTCAACTTCCAAAGAAAATTCAGTCTTATCTAAATATCACCCCCTATTATTGTTATTCTTTTTTTGGCTCTATGCTAATCAAACATGGCAATCAGCCCCTCTACTGTCATTTTCTTCCAGAATCCAGCACTCATGGCATTGTGTGTGAGCAGGGTTTACTGAAGCTATGAAACATTGAACGGTTTTACATTACCAAGCTGACCCGCCTCAGTTTCCCTCCATGTTTTATCTACTTTTAAATTCCTAGCTTCCATCTACTTTTTTTTTTTTTTTGCAGAGCAGTTTAGCTCTCCTGCCATCCTAGGCTCTGGGACTACTTTTGCACTTCCAAAGATCATTATTATAGTTTTTCAAACTAAGACCCATCTTCCCCAACCAAGATAAATGACAGAGGCTTTGCAGTGTTACTCTTTCCTCTCTCTTCTTGGGCAGTGTGAAGTGGGGAGGGGAAGAAAGTGTTTATTTTTTCATTGATGGGTTATACTCCAGGTTTTCCCACTGCCAACCTTGGAAAGCAGAAGCAGCTGCAGGTAGTTTTGATTTTACATAATAATTTATTAATTCAAAACAGGCTTGTTGCTGAGACTGAAGAATTTCTAAAAGCCTCTAGGACAGTGTTTGGAACATCGCATGTATTCAAATAGCTTACAAGTAAGTTTTCACTTGGTAACTTGACTCTGAAGGCTGGTGTTAATGACAGGTGAATACAGTGAAATATTTGCATGCACAGAGACAGCTCTCCACACATTTCAAGTAAATGTTCAAATAGACCTGTGCACTACGGCATCTCTTCCCTGGTGGCTCAGAGGTTAAAGCGTCTGCCTCCAATGCGGGAGACCTGGGTTCGATCCCTGAGTTGGGAAGATCACCTGGAGAAGGAAATGGCAATCCACTCCAGTATTCTTGCCTGGAGAATCCCATGGATGGAGAAGCCTAGTAGGTTACAGTCCACGGGGTCACAAAGAGTTGGACACGACTGAGCGGCTTCACCTTAGAATGGCATCTCAGATGGTAAAGAATCTGCCTGCAGTGCAGGAGACTCAGTTCGATCCCTGGGTCGGGACGATCCCCTTGTGAAGGGAATGGCAACCCACTCTTGTATGCTTGCCTGGATAATCCCATGGACAGAAGAGCCTGGTGGGCTACAGTCCATGGGTTCGCATAGAGTTGGACATGACTATGCAACTAACACTTTCAGTAGTGCTACAGTCTAACGCAGAATTGTTGTGAGAATTAAATTAGTTGACATATGTAAAGGCCCAGCACATTGGTAAGTGTTAAGTTATTTTACATTTTACTTCTCAACAAATTGTTAGGAAATGCATAGATGAATATGAAGTAAACTGAAGTGAAAGTCACTCAGCCATGTCTGACTCTTTTTGACCCCATGAACTATACAATCCATGAAATTCTGTAGGCCAGAATACTGGAGTGGGTAGCCTTTCCCTTTTCCAGGGGATCTTCCCAAACTAGGGATCGAACTCAGGTCTCCCGCATTGCAGGTGGATTCTTAACCAGCTGAGCCACAAGGAAAGCCCATAGATGAGTGTAACTGGATATTAATTATTGTTTGATTTACTTATCATCTCTGGTTGAAAAACAGTATCTTGTCACTGAACAGCAGATGTTGCCTGGATGTTGGGAGACTGCGCAGAGGCACTAGGCCTGTTTACCCATGTCCCCTTGGCTGGTTAGTTCATCACTAGGCCTGTTTACCTGTGTCTCTTTGGCTGGTTAGTTCATTGCCTGATGAAGTCCAGTGTGTGTGCTCAGTCACTCAGTCATGTCTTACTCTTTGTGACACTTTGGACTGTAGCCTGCCAGACTCCTCTGTCCATGGAATTTTTCAGGCAAGCATACTGGAGTGGGTGGCCATTTCCTCCTCCAGGGGATCTTCCCAATCCAGGGTTCAAACCCACGACTCCTGCATCTCCTGCATTCGCAGGCTGATTCTTTACCGCTGAGCCATCGGGAAAGCCCGATGAAGTCCAGATAGCAGATTTAATCTCCATACAGGCAAGTTAGTTCCAGGGCCTTGAACTGGTTCTTAACCTAGTAACTTAGGTACAGATAGTCGAACCCAGTCCTAGCTCTTAACCTACTATTTTGAAAATGATTAATTAAAAGGAAGACCAAGTGGAACCCTTTACTTTTCCCATCAAACTCATCACACTATGACATGAACAACCCATAACTCATGGCATATTGACCATAGGTCTATACTGCATTGTAATAGGAAAGTGCTCTTCTCTCTAGTTCCCTTTAAAGGGCTAAGATAGCCAGGACTGAGAAAACTGGCAGAGTTTGGCAGCCGAAAGATTTCAATATGTAATTAGTTCAGTGATGCCATTGGACATAATGCTAAATGTATCAACAATTTGGCATTGCTGTGGAGTCTGTTGACATATCCCCTAAGGTCTTGGTTAGGTTGATTGAGATTCTGAGTTAACTGACTTCCAGTTGCTAGGATTGGGGGTTGGGTATGTGAGCAATTATAACTTTTTGGAAGCTTGGAGTCTGTGTAATGCATTTTCTGTGATTCAAATGAATGATCAGCTATAACATACCTCAGAGGCGGGTGCTTCGTACAGTTGCTGTAATGTCCTTCCCAAAGCGCTCCTGGTGGCGTTCATTAGTTGCTTGCTCCTACTCCAGCTTCTGGTTGTAGAGTCCAGGTACAGGTACTCTAGCCCCGTCTCTCTGCTTTCCTCGTTTTGCTTTTTGGGCAACTTATAAAAGGTGAACCTAACAAAGGAAATAATTATGAATTACTAACATTTACTGAGTGTTACATTTTTAAAAAAATAATTTACTTATTTGGAGGAAAATTGCTTTACAATGTTGCATTGATTTCTGCCGTACAACAATGTGAATCAGGCACGAGTGTGTGTGTACACACACATACATTCATCACACCTGCCTCTTGAGCTCCCCTCCCCTTCTGCTGTCCCATCCCTCTAGGTCATCGCAGAGTGCCAGGCTGGGCTCCCTGTGTTATATAGCTGTTTCCCAGTAGCTCTCTGTCTTACACGTGGTAGTGTATATATGTCAATGCTACTTTCTCAATTCATCCCGCCCTCTCCTTCCCTTGCTGTGTGCACAAGTCTGTTCTCTATGTCTGTGTCTCCATTCCTTCCCTGCAAATAGGTTCATCAGTACCATTTTCCGAGATTCCACATATGTGCCTTGATATATTTTTCTTTTTCTGACTTACTTCACTCTGTATAACAGGCTGTAGGTTCATCCATCTCACTACAAATGACTCAAGTTTGTTCCTTTTTGTGATTGAGAAATACTCCATTGCATGTATGTACCACATCTTCTTTATCCAGTCATCTGTCAATGGATATCTATTGCTTCCATGTCCTGGCTGTTGTAAATAGTGCTGCAATGGACATGGGGGTAAATGTGTCTTTTTGAATTGTGGTTTTCTCAGGGTATATGCCCAATAGTGGGACTGTGGGATCATATAGTAGATTTATTCCTAGCTTTTTAAGGACTCTCCATACTGTTCTCCATAATGGCTGTATCAGTTTACATTCCCACCAATAGTGCAGGAGGGTTCCCTTTTTTCCATAGCCTCTTCAGCATTTATTGTTTGTAGATTTTTTGATGATGGCCATTCTGATTAGTGTAAGGTGATATCTCATAGTGGTTTTGATTTTTACTTCTCTAATAATGAGTGATGTTGAGCATCTTTTTCATATGTTTATGTCTTATTTGGAGAAATGTCTAAGTATTTTGCCTATTTTTTGATTGGGTTATTTGTTTTTCTGATATTGAGCTGTATGAGCTGCTTATATATTTTGGAGATTAATTTTTTTGTCAGTTGCTTTGTTTGCAGTTATTTTCTCCCATTCTGAGGGCTGGACTGACTATTTTCTTGATGGTAGCCACTGTCAAGCACTTAACTATATCATTTCACCTATATTTCACAGAAGGTCTTGAAGTTTAAGGAGAGGGATTTGCTCAAGCTTTCTCCCTCTTATATTCTACCCTTACTGTTGCTCCCTCCCAGAGAAGGAAATACAAATCTGACTGTGTGTGTTCTAAAAATATTTACTGGCCTGGTGTGTGAGATCACTTTGGTGAAAGCCCACATACACTGAAAATGGCTCTTCTATTCTTTCCACAGTTGGTAAGAATGCCAAGGCCCGGGCTTGGACTAGAGAAGTCTTAGATGTGTCTCTGCTGCCTGAAGGGCTTGGCATGCACATCTCTCTGCAGCTGTCTGGCTGAATCTGAGATTTGGGTTTGGGCATCAGAGTCAGTGGAGGCTGTTCTGAGCCACTGGCCTGAGCCACGTTCTTCAGCTCAGTTTACCGGCATACACTGCATTGAGGATTCAGGGCCAAGACCAACCGATTAAGTAAGTGCCTTGCTTTCTTTACTATTGTCTCCTGTTTGTATGTTTCCTTTGGTTGTCTCACAGGTTGGAGAGGTGGTTGGACCTGCATGGCATTCAGACATTCTTGAATCATCTGGCCCAGGGTTTCTCAGTGTGCTCTATTCACATTTTGGGGTTCATTGTTCTTTGTTCTGGGGGGCTGTCCTATGAATTGTAGTATCCCTGGTTTCTACCTGTCAGTAGTACATATTCTCCCATTCGTGCCAATCAAAAATGTCTACAGACATTGTCGAAAATACCTGAAAGGTGAAATTGATTTTGTCTAGCCAAATACCCTTTAACAGCACGAACACACATTTAACCCTCAAATATTCACACTGAACCAAACATTGTAATGCATTCACTGTTACCACATAACAGCATCTCACTTTACCCAGAAAATCTTCACTTTTCACTGGGTTCTCATCAGTCTTATGCTTCTATTTATGCTCTTTCCTGCCCTATCCAGGCTTTCTGCTTCTCAGGGACAAGTCTTCACGTGTGGCAGGAAACATGAAATCATTCTTTGGTGCTGACCTTATGTTCCTCTGGCCTTTAACTCTCACAGTAGGTTGTAGACTCAAGACTGTGCCTCCCTATGTGCTCAGTTCAGCATTCTCTTTGACAGATACTGCTAAATGATATGTCCATTCAGTTGTGGCAAAAATAAATTTTTTGTGTTGATCACAATTTGATGGCCCACCCATGAAAGGTTTGTGAACTATCATGGCACACCAGTTAAGGAATAGTGCTTTTATAAACAATATTCCTGGGTGACTATCTCCAGTTATAATCTGAGGATTGTTGAATCTATGTCTATCCCAGATCTCTGTGCTGAGGTCTCAGTTCAGTTCAGTTCAGTTCAGTCACTCAGTCGTGTCCAACTCTTTGTGACCCCATGAATCGCAGCACGCCAGGCCTCCTTGTCCATCACCAACTCCTGGAGTTCATGCAAACTCACATCCATCGAGTCGGTGATGCCATCCAGCCATCTCATCCTCTGTTGTCCCCTTCTCCTCCTGCCCCCAATCCCTCCCAGCATCAGGGTCTTTTCCAATGAGTCAACTCTTCGCATGAGGTAGCCAGAGTGCTGGAGTTTCAGCTTTAGTACCATTCCTTCCAAAGAAATCCCAGGGCTGATCTTTAGAATGGGCTGGTTGGATCTCCTTGCAGCCCAAGGGACTCTCAAGAGTCTTCTCCAACACCACAGTTCAAAAGCATCAATTCTTTGGCACTCAGCTTTCTTCACAGTCCAACTCTCACATCCATACATGACTACTGGAAAAACCATAGCCTTGCTGAGGTCTAGATAAACCCAAATGCAAAGATGGTTCAGAGACCAACTCCATGTTTTTGAAACCAAGTTCATGATATTGTGCAACGAATCTGTTCATTCCCTACTCTTAGGGGACACATTTACACAGTCACAGAAGCTAGCAACCTACAAGTCTTTCTTAACGTCTTCCTCTCTCCTTCTACCCTCTGCCCATCCATTACCAAGTCTTCTCAGCTGCTTTTCTGCTTTTTCTGGATTCTTTAACTTGAGAATCCAGACACTGTCTGGATACTTTTCTCACCAATTATGCTGCAGAAGTCTCGCTGGTCTCCATGACTCTGCACTGGTTCCTGGCTAACTGGCCTTCACAGTACTGCCAGTGGGCTTTCTAAAATGCAAATCTGACTTTTTCAAGTCCCTACTTGATGTCCCTCAGTAGTTCCCATTCAAGGTCAAGTTTAGACTCAGCAGTTTAACCCATAAAGCCCTCATGACCTGGCCCTCACTTATCTTTCTAAGTTCCCCTCTTGCCATTTCCCCATATTCTCCTGAAGCACAAACATTACTCAACTGCTTCCAGACTCTCCCCATTGTTTATTGCCTCTGGACCTCCTCAGTGCTTCTCCACTGGCCTGAGATGCCCTGACATCTTCCTTGTCTTTCTAACCAACTCAAAATTATTCTCCAAATGTCTCCGAGAGAAGTATTTTGGGCTCCATCCTCTCTAATGCCCCATCTATACCCTTACCATACAACTATGAGCTCCTCAAGGGTAGGAACTATGCCTTATTCATATTTATATTTTCAAAACTTAGCACAGGACTGGCGTGTGCTCAGTAACTGTCTGGTGAGAGGGTGATTGAGTGTATCTGTGTCCTCCAGCCTCAACTTTACACAAAGCTTGATGCCAACATAAAGGCAAAATACCCTAATTAAAGAGTGAAGAAGTGATCAGAGCTTTTGAAGAATCTATAACTGTAATGCAAAGCTGTGTTTTACCCCTCTGACACTTCAGGAGGTCAGTGGCCTCCTACCCACTCTTAACAACTGCCTGTCCTGCCCAACAAACAAGGTTAACCAAATAGTGCTGTGTACCATCAAGCCCTCTTTCTCCTTCACATAAGTATATGCTCCACTATCAGGAAAAAGTCATCTATCTTCTCTCCTTTGTCAACTTAAAAGGATGCTGGTTCTGTTAGGAAAACCACAAAGCAATTGAAGGAACTTGCCAAATGAGAGAAGCTGTCAGCTCTCCCACACCTCTGTGGCCACCAGCTTTGCCCTGCTGAAAGCATGAATCAGGCCCACAAGGCACTGCTCAGCTCCTTCTCAAGGAAAACCCCCTCACTCAGAGCCTATCCCTACTTGGATACATGACCCATTTACACACTTGCACTTCCTTTCCTTTTATGGGGAGAGGTGGAGCAGAGGTCTCCTTCAGAACACACAGTGAACCAGGTACCCACCAGTAGTTTGGCTTTCCACTGGCAGGCACCAAGCCTTACATTTCATTTACTTACCAATCCACAGCTTCACCTTCTTCATTTCTGCATGATATTTTTGTTGCCTCCAGTATTCCAAAGAGACCAAGGAAGAGCACAGTCAGTGGTGTTCCTAGAAGCCTTGCTGTCATTTTCTGTCACCTTTAGTCCATGGCACAGCAGGAAACCTTCCCCATAGATGTTAGAGTCTGAGTTTCAAGTCTCCCTCAAACTGTGCTGGCTCTGACGTTTGATTCCATTTACCTCTGCCATTTGCTGTCTGAGCATTTTCAGAATGGGACGCATCCTATGTAATTGTGTGATTCAGTCACAACATGTCAGCGTGATTCCTCATGCCTTTGTGCTGAATTGTTGACTGGTTTGCAAAGTCATCAAAAAGTCCTGGAGAGAAAAAAGGAATGTACAGGTAACTCTTTGGAGTGAACATCATGGGATAGGAAGTTCAGTGGACTGGAGAACTCTGTATTGATAAACAGATGTTGAATTAAATCTATTTCATATGTTTTCCCCTTATGATTGTTTCTCTATCAAAAGAAAAGAAAGTAAAGTCACTCAGTCATGTCCAACTCTGCCACCCCATGGGCTGTAGCCTACCAGGCTCTTCCACCCATGAGATTTTCCAGGCAAGAATACTAGAGTAGGTTGCTATTTCCTTCTCCAGGAGATCTTCCTGACTCAGGGATTGAACCCAGGTCTCCCACATTGTAGGCAGATGCTTTAACATCTGAGCCATCAGGGAAGTCCTCTATGAGTTTCTCTATGAGTGAGAGTAAATGTTTGTGGTTCACCCATTAAACAGAAATGACAAAATCTTCTGTCTTAATAATAATTAGGATCTACCACTTGTGATACTCTCTATCTTAAAGAAACATTTCCTAAAGAGTACTTCAAAGGCTTGCTTCAAAGAAAGGGCAAATTCAAAATTGCTTTTAGCAAAGCTGTTTACATATCCTCTCCACCTCTTAGTTTCAGCCACTCAGCATGGTGCTTTACTTCAAAGAGGCTTTGCTGTCCAATAGGTTACAATGCAATCAGATAAACATACTGACCACTCTTGCTTCAGATCAAATGAAAAGTGTCGCAAGCATTGGTTTTGCCCAAATTATTCTTTCTCACTCTTGAAACTGAATCTGAAGTTGAAAACAAAGGGAAAATGGCTCATTACCATAATGACTATCAAAAGGTGAGCCTATTCTCTTTTTGGAGGAGGGAAGAGGTAGATGGGCATATGAAAAAATTTCTTTAAGTGCCTGCTGTTATTTAATCAATTATTAAAATGCTGTCATAATAAATAGCAGTTTACTTTATACCTGAAAATAATTATGGCTCTGATCTGTCTCTTTGATTATGGATCCAGATCAGAGTTACTTAAGGATTCAGACTAAACTGGACCCTTGCAAACTGGATCACTTCTATGGTTGAACTGGAGTTATTCAGGATTCTTGGGGGTTCATAGGAAAGAGAGAGATAGTTCTCCTATAATAGAATTTTGTGCGAAATATTCTGGACCACCTGTCCATATTTTCCTGAGGTGCCTGCAAGAAGAACAAAATTGTGGGTCTTGGTCCAAACCTGATAAATAAAAATCCTTCCAGTTGGGTCAGGAATCTACCTTAATTACCAGGTTTTTGGTGATCTGCTGTACTTTAAACTTTGAGAATTGCTGGCCTGAGATCAAGGCTGTGCTGTATCTGGTTACCAAATTGGTAAACTGAGAAGCCTTTTTCTGACTATTCCTCCATGGGTATCATCTTATTTAATGTATGTTTTTACTGCACTCAGATTAAAATGATCTCAGCAAACCCAAGCTTTTCATCAATTTTTTAAAAATTTCATAGCATGAAGTTTACTTTTCTAAGTTAAAGTGAAATAAATTTAATTTTATTCATATTTATCTTGTGATACATTTTCGTATTATGATAATAGATGAATACACTAGGCTTAAGATTCATTAATTCATAGAAAATATAAGGAACTTGTTTTCAGTTATGTAAGCTGAAGAACTTTTGTTGAGTAAGATAGAAAATAATTCATGTTTCTCCTCATTACACACTTAGCACATGCATGCATACTTAGTCACTCAGTCGTGTCCGATTCTTTGCAATCCGATGGACTGTAGCCTGTCAGGCTCCCCTGTCCTTGGCATTTTTCAAGCAAGAATATTGGAGTGGGTTGCCATTTCCTCCTCCAGTGGATCTTATAATAGAATTTTGTGCGAAATATTCTGGACCACCTGTCCATATTTTCCTGAGGTGCCTGCAAGAAGAACAAAATTATGGGTCTTGGTCCAAACCTGATAAATAAAAATCCTTCCAGTTGGGTCAGGAATCTACCTTAATTACCAGGTTTTTGGTGATCTGCTGTACTTTAAACTTTGAGAATTGCTGGCCTGAGATCAAGGCTGTGCTGTATCTGGTTACCAAATTGGTAAACTGAGAAGCCTTTTTCTGACTATTCCTCCATGGGTATCATCTTATTTAATGTATGTTTTTACTGCACTCAGATTAAAATGATCTCAGCAAACCCAAGCTTTTCATCAATTTTTTAAAAATTTCATAGCATGAAGTTTACTTTTCTAAGTTAAAGTGAAATAAATTTAATTTTATTCATATTTATCTTGTGATACATTTTCGTATTATGATAATAGATGAATACACTAGGCTTAAGATTCATTAATTCATAGAAAATATAAGGAACTTGTTTTCAGTTATGTAAGCTAAAGAACTTTTGTTGAGTAAGATAGAAAATAATTCATGTTTCTCCTCATTACACACTTAGCACATGCATGCATACTTAGTCACTCAGTCGTGTCCGATTCTTTGCAATCCGATGGACTGTAGCCTGTCAGGCTCCCCTGTCCTTGGCATTTTTCAAGCAAGAATATTGGAGTGGGTTGCCATTTCCTCCTCCAGTGGATCTTCCTGACCCAGGGGTCAAACCTGCATCTCTTGCATTATGCCACATTAGCAGGCGGATTCTTTACCAACTGTTCCACCTGGGCAACCTACATGCTTAGCACTGTGCATGGCAAATAGAAAATGATCTGTAAATGATAGCTAAGATTATTTTTACTTCAACCTGAGCCTTTCCTGTGACTGGGCTTTAGGATATTTGTATTAGGATGGTTTTGCTAAAGCTAATTTTATTTCAAGGTCTGGAAAAACAGGTAGGTTTTTTCTTGGAGATGTCATTTTCAATAAACTTTCTTATCTCTTGTTTCTGACCTGATCATGCTGGTTGTCGGTCAACAGCCTTCATTATGCAATCACTAAGTGTCAAACAGTGCACCCCAGACACTGAGGGGATCCAGGGATTTCAACATTACCCTAAAGCCTAAATTCCAGTCTGTCCTGGGTTTTTACTAAAAACAGCAAAGTAATGTCGTGGAAGGAAGCACAATGAATTTAATGGATAGACAAAACAAACTGGGCAGAATGTTTTTCACATTACCCACTTTTGAAGCCCAAGTAATACAATATTATGAAGATACCATGTCTCTGTCATAATGATTCAATCTTTATGGAAGAAATCTAGAAAACTCCCTTCATTGTAACTTGGCCAAGTATAGTAAACAAAGACGAGTTCTTCACTTGGCACTGGGCTTCTTATTTTTTTTTTTGAGGATGATGGAAAATTTTATTTATTTATTTTTGGTTGACATTTATTTATTTATTTTTTTTAAAAAGTGTAACATTTTATTGCTTAAAGAGGCAAGTTTGTGTCATTAAAATATATATATATGACCGTTTTATTCCCCAGTATAGCTTTTTTTGTTTTTCTTTTTTCAATTCATAAAAAATAGATATGATTTTGTAGTGACATTAAAAACCAATCTAGCCAAAACTACTCAACCAATACCTTACAAGGAAGGATATTTATTGTTGAAATTTTTTTAGTCTAAATGTCTTAAAAGAAAGATGTTCTCTGTCACTGGTCTTAGTTACATAATGTATGTTGTCATCTGGAGTAAGGCAGAGTTTCTCATATTTAGCTGGTTTACTTTGTAATGCGTCATCATGAGTGACCAAAGGCATGGTACAGGAAGTTGTTTGTGTGTTTTTTCATTGCTTATGCAACTTCCAAGCAGAAAATGTTCTTGAGACCAGATGGTAAAGAGCAGTCAATTGCAAGTTCTATTCTCCAGATGTATTGATGTTTCATGTCTTCTTGAAGCCAGTTCAAATACATTTGTAAATGCAAGTCTTAACTTTTAGTAACTCTTTCACTTCTGCTAGCCCCTATTTCAGCTGACCAAGAACTGAACTAGAATGTTGATTACAGGCTCCCTGCAGCCAGCTGTACCTTGGAGTGGCAATGCCGTGGCCACATAATTCAGCCGGGTAAAAGTCCCTCACACGTGCTTTTGCACCTATCTGGCCACTGAACTACAGTGACAGCTATGTGTTTATGTTTATGGTACCAAACCTCTTTTCAGCTTGATCCTTTCCAAGAGTGCACTTTGTAAAAGACAATTAAAAAAAAGTCTTTTACCCGCTGTTTCTACTTGGCATGTAGATTTTTTTTCTTTTTTTTTTTTTTAATCTGCTCAGCAATTTGAGAGTTTGCTTGGAACACAGATGAGTTAAGAGAAAAAGCTGTTTTTCAAAAAATGTCTCTAGTGAGTAAAAATGAAGATACTATATCTGAATGAATGTGAAAAGTTGTCCCCTTGTATATTTTTAAAGCTTCCCAAACCATCCCCAGTTCTCAGCCAAATGCAACCTACCCAGATTGTCTTCAGGAAAGTAGCAATTCACAGAGATTTGCAGTTACCCGTATATCAAACTGCACTCCCTCTCCAGTCCCTGCTCACAGCTCCACCATTTTAGAATATGGTGAGATATGCCAGAGCCCTACCATCTGTTTAATGGGCTAATTATGTTTACCACATGCCTACTTCACAGGAATACCATGGGTGAGGTTGCCAAACATCATACAAATATATATGTTTGTATATATAGATATAAAAATATACACATAAATAAAATCATATACATGTATAACAGCATCCAGCATTCCTTAGCTTCATTCAGTCTTTTACTATCAGAATATATCATGGCCCATCACTTAAGCTCAGCTAGGCGCTGGCAGAGTTTATCATGGTGCGTGGTGTGGCCGCTGGACTGAGGGGGGGTAGGGGGAGATGAAATTCAGATTTTATACACACACCTCTGTCTTTGCCTTTTTACTCTGTGCCCCATTTTCTTTCTAATTAAGATCTTGATATTTTAGCTTCATAATTAATGCAATCAAACTTCATGATACTGTGCATTGCTATATCCAGTGTCTTAACTCTTGAGAAAGAATATCTTCCACTTTCTTTAAAAAAATAAAAGGTCAGGCAATTCTAAAAAAAAGTCCCTGCTGTACAAGATACAACCTTTCTTTACAAGGCTACAACTGTTACTTTATGTACCACAGCTTCTATATTGGACCTCTTCTTAAAGCTAGCTTTCTTTCTCCTTTTATGAGGACCCTGCAACTCTAAAACTTTTTTCACTGGTGTTCTCTGAGAACTTCTTAGATAGGTGTTTTCAGTGACTCCAGTTATTACAAGGACTAATTATTGATTGCTAGCCATGAAAGTTATTCCTGGGTCCCAAGTTGGATCAACCCAAGTTGCTTCTTTAAAATGGGGCTTGAGCTAGGTGGGTCTGGAAAGATAGGGAGAATTTTGAGCAGTAAAAGGAGGCAAAGAAAGGGCATTCTAGGTGAAGGGAATCAAAAAGCAAAGGAACAGGACGCAGATGGAAAAGAACGAGTCATGAGTACTGGAGTGCCTAGGCAGGATATGATATAAGCTCCAGGTACTGGGTTTTCTGTGTGGCTCCTTTGTCTATGTAAAGCCAGCTCGGCAGGCTCTGGGCCTTCTTGGCTTCAAGGATGCAGTGGCCTGAGAAATATTGGGGAAAATATCCACGTCTGTACAACAGACCATAAACCCAATATGTAGCATTCCCTGTGATGAAAAAGAATAACAACATATGAAATTATCACTGATAAAACATTTTATTTAGTCTTTTCTAGGATATGGGAGTGTGTTTTTTAAAGCTTTTTCCCCGTTAGAATGTTTTCTTATATTCCCTTCACTGAAGTAAATTATTCAAACAGAGCTGTTTTGTTTTATTTGTTTTTGTTTTTGCAGCTTTATGCTTACCAGGGATTTCATAAACAAGTTGGAAGAGAAAAAATAGCCAGGATATAAATACAGAAATAACCCGATCTGATAAGCTTGCATGAGCATGAGTGAGGGCCTGTGACGAGGATGATTGTGTTTTTATGGTAGACGTGTGAGTCTGATATGAGAAGAAACAGTGATATGGAAAGAAAGGAAGAGTTGTTTCACTATCATTTTCTCATGTACAAAGGCAAAATGACTTGAAAATTTACTGTGTGACTTCTGGAACCCAGAAACCTAAAACTAAATGTGAACTGCATAGTCACAGATGAGGGGAAAGCAACCCTGAACTGTTTAGCAAAATGAGAGGAAGGGGGAATTACTTTGTCATCTTTCCTTACTTTAAAATCATCAGATGTTACAACTGGAAGGAATCAGGGACCATCAGATCCAGGACTCCTGTTTTATGCAAGTGAAAGTGAGATTCAGGAGAAGTTTGATGACATGTCTTATCTAAGTGAGTGAGTGAGTGAGTCATAATCACTCAATCGTGCCTGACTGCAACCCCATGGACTGTAGCCTTGGGCCAGGCTCCTCCTCTGTCCCTGGAATTCTCCAGGCAAGAATACTGAAGTGGGTTGCCATTTCCTTCCAACCAAATGGGCCGTCATTTCTTCGGTTTCTATGCAGTCATTTTGGAGAATTCTAACTTTGCCTTATCCCACCATCCTCACTTTGTGAATCATGGTTATCAATGAGCTCCTTAATTAATTGCTTTGAAGTTTATTTTGTTTATTTCTTTATACTTGGCTGTGCTGGGTCTTCGTTGCTGCTCAGGGCTTTCTCTCGTTGCAGAAGCTTCTCTTCATTGCGATGTGTGGGCTCCTTATTCTGTGGTTTCTCTTGGAGCATGGGCTCCAGGGCACGCGGGCTTCCACAATTGGGGCATGAGAGCTCAGTAGTTGCGGCTCACCAGCTCTAGCACACTGGCACAGTAGTTGTGGTGCACAGGCTTAGCTGCTCTGCCGCAGGTGGGATCTTCCCAGAGCAGAGATCCACCTCACGTCCTCTGCATTGGCAGGCGTTCTTAACCACTGGACCACCAGGGAAGCGCTGAAGTTGATTTTAAGATAATAAATTACTGAAGTCTTAGAAATGGTTCTGAAATGTAAGATGGGTTCTCAGAAGTATTCTAGGATTCCCAGGCGACACTTGTGGTAAAGAACCCCCTTGCCAATGCAGGAGATGTGGGAGCCTCGGGCTTGATCCCTGGGTTGGAAAGATTCCCTGGAGGAGAAAATGGCAACCCACTTCAGTATTCCTGCCTGGAGAATCCCATGGACAGAGGAGCCTGGCAGGTTACAGTCCATAGGGTCACAAAGAGTTGGACACAACTGAGGTGACTTAGCATGTTCAGAAGTATTTTGAGTATTCTACAAACACAGAGGAGCTTACTACATAAATATAGATGCCTCTTCTTAAAAAAAAAAAAAATCATTCCTGTAAAAATGGCATGACCATGTTATTAGGTGTTTGAAGGTTAATAGAATTCTAGATATTTGTTGGAATGCATAAATAGGTCAAACCAGATCTGCTTAGGCATTCCCTCTGAATTGTGCCTGATAGTGGTGGTTTAGTTCTTAAATCACGTCCGACTCTTGCAACCCCATGAACTGTAGCCCCTCTGGCTCATTTGTCCATGGGATTTCCCAGGCAAGGATACTAGAATGGGTTACTATTTCCTTCTCCAGGGGGTCTTCCCCACCCGGGGATCGAACCCACCTCTCCTTCTTTGCAGGTGGATTCTTTACCACTGAGTCAGCAGGGATTCCCTGAATTGTCCCCGAAATGTTCTTAACTGATGTGCTTTTGTAAGGAAGCTTCCCACTGTCATCACGATCACCAGTTCCTTCTCTCATCTGCATGGCCAGTTACTACATACTGATTCCCTATTGGGTTTGAAAAAAATGCTGTACTTGATATTTTACTGATATTTTGTTCAGTATTAAAAGAGAAAGAACATGGTGAGAGTCTGGCATAGCCCAGCTCCCTTCTGTGAATAAAAAGTCCATCACTGACAATAGGCATTCAATAAATACTAATTGAAAGGAGGGGAAAGCATCCATCTTTTCTCTATTAAAAAAAAATCTCTGGGTCATTTGAAAATAGTGCCTCTGAACTTCTGATACAGTGTCATGCGGCTTGTTGCACTGCATATGGTTATGATCTGCTTGTCAGCCACAATCCAGAATACTCTTACTATTGCAACGCAAAATAATATAACAGTCCACTCGCATTTTAAATGTGTCTGGCCCACCGAGTCCTAATTCGAATGCCAAACATACCATGGTGAACAGTGCCCTGAAATTTCAGGTGGGTGTAATTGCTTCACAGTTTTGTAGAAGAGCCTGGCTTTTGAGGCCAAGAAAAGGAGAAGAGGCAAGCCACCTGCTCTTCCAGAAACAGGAATCATTCAACAGCACATTCACAGCAGGTAGAGGGAAAAGCCTCACCTGAAAGAAAGTGTGGTGTCTCGTGGCTGTTTTTATTAAAACATCTAGTCCACCAACATACCAGCTCTGAGAGCAATTTAATTCACAAAGTGAATGAAGTAAGAGTCTAGCCCCATCAGTTACCTTCCTCTGCTGTTATGTGGGGGTGATTTGATGGTCAAGAGCCCCTGCTTTCTGCATTTGGATATTCATGAGAAAAATCTAGAACTTATTTCCTTCAGAAACCATATCCACATGGCACGTAGCAAAGACTACTAGACAGCAGCAGTTAGAGGTTTTGTATCCACTCCTGCCAGGTTTGCAGGCAGTGATAAGGGGACATGAGTCATCATCCTTCCTACTCCTCTCTTCTTCTTTATTGTTTTTCTTTCTCCTCTTTCCTCCTCTTATGCAAAAATCTTTTGCTTATGGATGTGGGACATATTCCAAAAGGAAATAGGCAGAATAAATCCTATTTTGAGGGCACACACAGCCATCCTGACACATAACTATATCCATATGCCTTTTGCATTCCTAAACAGCTGAAGAGACTGCAGAATAACCCAGGTGCTGGTCCTCAGAGTGGGTGTGTCCTAGGGCATTCTTTGGTTTGGAATAGCCAAGCTCCCTGTTTCATGTTACTGAACAATGAAAACAGAGAAGAATGTTTCCTTCTGTGGTCCTAGCCCAGATGAGTGACTGGATGTAGCCTGTCGATGATTTTCCAAGAAGTCCTCCCTTGGTCCAATTTCTCTGATATCTAGAGCTATTGGGCTCCTGGGAATGCATACTTCAAAAACATAGCCTGAATTGATTGTTCTTAAGATGGTCATGATAAGGAAATGGAGACATGCATGATACAAATTTAGATTATTTTTTTCTCATACACTTTTTAGCTTGCTATCTAGAGCCTTTTTTTTCCCCCTCAATCAAATGAATGTTTTAAAGGAAATCTTATATTCATAATTTTTGAGTCATTCTTTTCAGCCTGTCCTCTTATTTTGCTTTTTGGCCATCACCTTAATGGGCAGTGGAGTGGGGGTCATGTATGAAAAGACCTCATCTTGACCTGCAAGGCAGAGATTATGTTCGTGGGAAAAACACAAGTCTTCAGATGCGAGGTTCTCCATCCCAAAGACAGTGGCTCAGGGAATAGCACCCGACAAGGCATTGCCTGCAGGGTGGGACACTGCAGCCGTGTTTCCAGTTGCTTTTCACTCTCTAGTCGTTTTGCATAATGACTATAGCCAGGAACCTTTGAGATATCTTTCTCTGGTCACACAAAAAGGAGAGGAGAAAAAGTCCTGGGAAGATTAAACCTACCTTGTTGTAAGCTAGTTTCAAATTCAGTAAAACTTCTGCTTCCTAGCCCCTGCACTCCCTCCCGTCTTTGGAGTCTGGGGGTTTTATACAGTCATAGAATGCTAGAGGAGGTATGTTTGGATTCCTTGCTGTTTCATATACGTTAAAGAAGAATGCTTGATTCTTACAGTCTATAAAACTTACTTTAGTGAAACATGTTGGTCCTCAGGTCCTGTGATGCATGATTATTCATTATTTTTACAAATCCTCCGAAGTCAATTGTGTTGTCCCCTTTTTCCCTCTGCCTCCTCCCTGCCTGCCTCACTTTGCTGTGAGACACTGGGAGTAGCGTGTGTGTGTGTGTGTGTGTGTGTGTGTGTATGTTATACACACATATTCTTTTTTAAATACTCTTTTCCATTATGATTTATCATAGGATATTGAATGTAATTCTCTGTGCCATACAGTAGGGTCTGGGTGTTTATCTGTTCTACGTATAAAAGCTTACATTTGCTAACCCCAAATGCCTAGTCCATCCCTCTGCTGACCCTATCCCCACCACAAGTCTGTTCTCTGGATCTCTGATTCTGTTTCATAGACAGGTTCATTTGTGTCATATTTTAGATTCCACATATAAATGATATCATATGATATTTGTCTTTCTCTTTCTGACTTACTTAGTAAAATAATCTCTAGTTGCAAAAAGCTCATTCTTAATCTCTCCAAATTTGGTCTCTTTCACTTTATCTTTATCATATCTTTCTAGTACATTTTTATACTATTCTTTTTCTAAAAAAATTTTTTTTCATTGAAGTACAGTTGATTTACAATGTTTTGTTAGTTACAGATGTACAACAAAGTGACTAAGATACAAAATATTGAGTATAGAGTTCTCTGTGCTATACAGTAGGTCCTTGTTAGTTATCTATTTTATATATAGTAGTGTGTATATGCGGAGAAGGCAATGGCAACCCACTCCATTACTCTTGCCAGGCAAATCCCATGGATGGAGGAGCCTGTAGGGTGCAGTCCATGGGGTCGCAAAGAGTCGGACATGACTGAGCGACTTCACTTTCACTTTTCACTTTCATGCATTGGAGAAGGAAATGGCAACCCACTCCAGTGTTCTTGCCTGGAGAATCCCAGGGATGGGGGAGCCTGGTGGGCTGCTGTCTATGGGGTCGCATAGAGTCGGACACGACTGAAGCGACTTAGCAGCAGCAGCAGCAGCAGCAGCAGCAGCAGCAGTGTGTATATGTTACTCATAAATTCCTAATTTATCCCTTCCTCCAACCTTTCCCTTTTGGTAACAATAAGTTTGTTTTCTATGTTTGTGAGTCTGTTTCTGTTTTGTAAATACATTTTATGTTTCTTTCGTATATTTGATCTCCTGTGTATCTGTTTTAATCTCTTATTTTTTATTTTGGTCAGTCTCCCAGATCAATCTCACAGCAGCAGTGTGTATATGTTACTCATAAATTCCTAATTTATCCCTTCCTCCAACCTTTCCCTTTTGGTAACAATAAGTTTGTTTTCTATGTTTGTGAGTCTGTTTCTGTTTTGTAAATACATTTTATGTTTCTTTCGTATATTTGATCTCCTGTGTATCTGTTTTAATCTCTTATTTTTTATTTTGGTCAGTCTCCCAGATCAATCTCTTTGGCAAGATTAAATTGTTACTTAATCGATCTCTTACAAATAACTAATTCTTTCTGTTTCAGTCTGTTTCTTAATCCACTTATTAGTGCATTTCTAGAAGCTCTGTTGGATTCTTTTTCAAATTTTCTTGGTCTTTTTTACGGTTTTTTAAATTTCTCGTTCAAGTCAAGCTATCTTAATTTTCTCTTTTATTTCTGTAAAAACTATTACATATATGATTTTACATTTTGTGTCTGATAATTCCAGTATCTGAACGCTTTGCAGCTCAGACTTTGCTACCTGTTATTTCTGTGACTCTCTCTCAAGATACCTTGTTACTATGTATGCTTTTGATTTTTCATTTTGAGTTCATGTTCCTTAAAGCTTTATATGTGAGAATGTGAGGATGAGATATAGTTGGGTTTGTCCAGACCATGGTCTACGTTGGCTTCAGCACAGTGCATTCATCTTGCAAGGACTCCTAGGTATTAGACTGCTGGCTTTGTTTCCTTAGCCTCAATAACTCTTTGAGGCGTGGCTTCCCTGGTGGCTCAGGCGGTAAAGAATCTGCCCACAATGTGGGAGAGGGGGGTTCGATCCCTGGGTGGATAAGATCCCCTGGAGAAGGGTATGGCAACCCATTCCAGTACTCTTGACTGGAGAATTCCATGGACAAGGGAGCGTGACAGGCTACAGTCCACAGGGTCGCAAGGAGTCGGACACGACGGTGCTACTTTCACATATATACTACAACGTTTTTATGTTTAAGCCAAACTTTAATTTTGTTCAAACTGTTAAAAAAAAAAACCTATTAATATAATAAGTAAAATCTAGAATGTGACCAAGTGAAAGAAAAAGTTGATATGCTTGTTGCCTTGTTATTTTGATGAAATGGGCTGAGACAAGCAAAATGGCCCAGGTATTTGTAACATAAAGAATTGTTGATGAAAATGTGGTTAAAAGAAAAGATAAGGAGAATAATCAGAAGAGGACCAGACAATCTGCCTGTCAGCTATGTGACTTCGAGAAACTTGCTTAACATCACTGATGTAGCTTATTTTAAAATAAGTGTTCTTTCCACCAAATCACAGGGCTTTTGTGAGGAATAGATTAGATAGTTTAGGTCTTTAATGGATGGACAATTTTTAAATGTATAGAAGCACAAGTTTCTACAGTAGCATGTCCACTTCCCTTCTTCTGTTGGGATCAGAGTACTTCCTTTCTCTCCCTAATGAGTGTAGGGACTTTGATGTAGTAAGACAGAACATATCATTTTAGGGCAAATGGGCTAGGTTTTCCTCCTGCCTCTGTCACCCAGTAACTGTGTGACTTTGACAAGTATTAACCTTAAAGTCTTCCTTTGTGAAACTTGGATAAGGATATCTGTTTCACAGTGTTCTGGTAAAGGATTAGAGGAAATCAAACATGCAAATTTCCCAACATGTACCACACCCTCACTAAATGGTTGCTACTCTTATTTTCACTTGTAAGTCTTACACATTAGGAAAGAGAAATCTTTCAGTGTATGCATTTCAGTAGAATTTCCTTCCAACTGCATGTTTGGAAGTCTCCATCAATTAAAAAAAATTTTTTTTACAAAGTTTAAAATATATATATTTATTTATTTATAGACTGTTTTGGGTCATAACTGTGGCAAGAGGAATCTTTATTTGCAGCATGTAGGCTCTAGTTCCCTGACCAGGGAATGAACCCAGGCCCCCTGCATTGGGAGAATGGAGTCTTAACCACTGGACCACCAGGGAAGTCCCTCCATCAATTCTTTGTTGTGAGATTTCTTGCCCCTAATTCTAGAGGTTCCAGAGGCCTGTTTCAGCTAAGGCTGTTGCTACCTTGGAGAGGCTGGCAAGAAGAAAATTAGCATTTCCTTTTGCATTTAGTAATGAGTCTCTCTTCCTTTGTAACAGGCAGAAGTATGAAATAACTGAGCACCTATAAATGGAGTCTTCATTAGGTGACAGGTCGCCTTTTCTACAATAATTATGCTTATGAATTTTTACATTGTTCTTGAAACCTCTGCTTGACAAATCCCTTAGTGTTAGTCAAAACACTTTGAACATAACTTGAGGCATATCCCCCCTTGATAGTAAAAATGAGCCACTCTACAACCTAAAGCAACATGACATTTTCTACGAAATATCAATATTTTTCCATCTGACATTTAGTAGATCCTAAGCAGCCAAAAAAGAAAAAAAAAGAAAAACAGTTGCCTCTAAGGTTATTACTTATCATTATTGTTTTTATCATTATATATTATTAAGATCCACCAAAATGATATTAAGATGGTTCATATGAATGCTCTTTTTTTTCTCATATTAGTTCAGCATTTTTCTTGGAAGTCTTCTTGTTCACAAATGCCCAAGAAAATACCCAGGCAAAGGAAGAACCTAGGCAGAGAATTGGAAGGACTTCTCTAACACATTCCAAAGACAAGGAGGGAGGCATGTTTCCTGGCCGAGTTCTTCCATCTATCACTGCACACTGCAACTAAATTGGTATTTATACATGAGTGATGAGTGCAAAATAGCTTGCACTTCTGTATTTCCCTCTGTTATGGTGGGTAGAGACGTGCTTAAAAGAGTTCCTTTAATACTTGAGAGAAAATTCTAGTCATTCTAACATTTAAATTTATAAAAGCTTTCCCTTGTCTTTCCTAATATTTTCGACCTCAGATCCATCCACTAGACCTTATAGACCTTAACAGACTCCAGGCTAGCAAATCCTAGACCTGTAGTGACAACCTACATCACTTTCAGTGTGACTTGGGAAAAACAGAACACTCAGTATCTCACTGAAGAAGTGAAAATGCACGAGTCATTTAAAATCTCTGAGAATTCTCTCCAACATTACTTAGAGGCAATCAATGATTCTCTATTCCTTTATATTTCAAGGCTTGTCTAAGAAAAGGGAACTTTTCTCGTGCAGTGCCAAGTATAGATTTACTCCTACTGATATTTTGTTGAGAGTACAAAATTAGTGCTCTAGGAAATTAAGTTTTCTTTTATAACTTTATTCCCCCAAGCCACATAAGCTTGAGGAAGGACAATCAAAGTATGAAGGCAGAAGTAGGCTGGATCATAACAGCAGTCTTTGAGTTTAGCCACCCTAGTTCTGGACTGATGTGCAGCCTGAGTATTTCTCTCTATTGGTAACTGGAAGAACCCTTTGATGAAAAATATGACATGCAATTATTGTTTATTAATGGTAATCATAGCTAATGTTTCTTGAACATTTATTATTTGCCAGGTACTTTTCTAAGTGTTTTATGTTTATTTTGGTCATATAATCCTCACAGCAATCGATAGATTGGCTCTAGTATTATTGATTTTACAAATGAAGAGATTTGCCTCCATTCGGAGAGTTAATAGGTGGCAGAACAGTAACTCACACTTGGCCCATCTGATTCCATCCTCTCAGCCCCCCACCCACCCTGCAGATGAGAGCAGCCTTGGTATTTTCCTATCTGGTTATCTTGGATGTGGGTCTCTGCCCCACACTGTGCAGTGTACACAATAGGATTCTGGCACCTACTTCTGGTTCTCAGACTATAGAACTGGGGAGGCTTCACTGAGGAGAAAGCCTCAGTCTGGCCTGGGCCATTATCTGTTCTGTCAGGTCCTGCTGAAGGACTCTTGAGTGTCCCACACTGTTCTTGTTCCTTCTTGCTCCAGCCTCAGATGGTTATGTCCTCTTTATTCTGACTCATTTGCTCAGTAAACATAATTACTCAGCCTTTGCTGGAGTGCCAAGGCCTAGGCAGGGGCTTTCTAAGGTTGCTGACCTCTCCCGTATGTGTCACCCATGAACCCCGGGTGGCTGTGTAGTGCTGGAGCGCTCTGTCTTGTTAGCATTGTGAACACTTTGTGCTGGGTCACTGACTGTCTACCCTCAACTCTGCCCTTCCTGACCTTATTCTCCGGCCAGCTGTTCTGTGATCTCCGAGCTATGGTGATCAGAGAGCAGAAGTTGCCTTCCCCTCTTTTCCAGGAAGAGGAACTTCCTGAAGGGGGTTCTGAGCTGAAACAGCTCTTCCTGTATTGAAATCTTAGGGGTATTTTCACGAACGAGTGAGTCCGTGTCATTACACAAGAGGTGCAGATGATGGGGCAGCAGTCAGTCGTTCAAGGTACATTTATTAGGCACCTATTTATGTTCCAAGCACTCTGCTGAGCACGGGGGTTGCTATGGTGACCAAGATGGAAATTGTTTCTGCTTTCATGGCTCACTGTTTTTGAACAAATCACACACATGAAGAGGCAGTTATAGTTCTACTTGATAAAGTCTCTGATAAGGCAATAACAGTATTTTGAGATCACACAGAGGGGCACCTACTTCAGACTTGAAGGGCTGGGGCAGATTACCTAGTGGAAGTGACATCTGAGATTTAAAGAAGCTGAGTCAGAAGTTAGTCAGGTGAAGAGACTGGTAGTCAGATAGCGAGGAAGAGAAGAACGTTCAAGAAAGAAGTAATAGTAAATTTAAAGGCCTACTGGCAGAGCAGAAAGCATGCAGAGCCAGGGTGGCCACAATTAGCTCAGGATAGCCAAAGTGCAGTTTGAAGTAGAATGTGGTAGAATACAAAGTTGGACTGGTGAGCAGGAGTGGGGATATGAAGGGTAGCTTCCATTCTATCTTTCTTGGCATGTCATGATAACTACTTGCTTTCTGGGCAAAGGCTAATAGAGTTTTGCCAAGGGAACACACTGGTCACAGCAAACACCCTCTTCCGGAAACACAAGAGAAGACTCTACACATGGACATCACCAGATGGCCAACACTGAAATCAGACTGACTATATTCTTTGCAGCCAAAGATGGAGAAGCTCTATACAGTCAGCAAAAATAAGACCGGGAGCTGACTGTGGCTCAGATCATGAACTCCTTATTGTCAAATTCAGACTTAAATTGAAGAAAGTAGGGAAAACCACTAGACCATTCAGGTATGACCTAAATCAAATCCCTTATGATTATACAGTGAGAAATAGATTTAAGGGACTAGATCTGATAGACAGAGTGCCTGATGAACGATGGACAGAGGTTTGTGACATTGTACAGGAGACAGGGATCAAGACCGTTCCAAGAAAAAGAAATGCAAAAAAGCAAAATGGCTGTCTGAGGAGGTCTTAACAAATAGCTGTGAAAAGAAAAGAAGTGAAAAGCAAAGGAGAAAAGGAAAGACATAAGCATCTGAATGCAGAGTTCCAAAGAATAGCAAGGAGACATAAGAAAGCCTTCCTCAGCGATCAATGCAAAAAAATAGAGGATGTTAAACAATAGAGTAGGAAAAACTAAAGATCTCTTCAAGAAAATTAGAGATACCAAGGGAACATTTCATGCAAAGATGGGCTCGATAATCTCTGGCTCGATTATCTTCACGACCCAGATAATCACCATGGTGTGATCACTCACCTAGAGCCAGATATCCTGGAATGTGAAGTCAAGTGGGCCTTAGAAAGCATCACTACGAACAAAGCTAGTGGAGGTGATGGAATTCCAGTTGAGCTATTTCAAATCCTGAAAGATCATGCTGTGAAAGTGCTGCACTCAATATGCCAGTAAATTTTGAAAACTCAGGAGTGGCCACAGGACTGGAAAAGGTCAGTTTTCATTCCAATCCCAAAGAAAGGCAATGCCAAAGAATGCTCAAACTATCGCACAGTTGCCTCATCTCACATGCAGCAGCAGCAGCACACGTTAGTAAAGTAAAGCTCAAAATTCTCCAAACCAGGCTTCAGCAATACACATACCGTGAACTTCCAGATGTTCAAGCTGGTTTTAAAAAAGGTAGAAGAACCAGAGATCAAATTGCCTGCATCCACTGGATCATGGAAAAAGCAAGAGTTCCAGAAAAACATCTA
>SJYT01033859.1:74268-104764 GCA_006410635.1 Cephalophus harveyi
GGGCTCCAAAATCACTGCAGATGGATTGCAGCCATGAAATTAAAAGATGCTTACTCCTTGGAAGGAAAGTTATGACCAACCTAGATAGCATATTGAAAAGCAGAGACATTACTTTGCCAAAAAACGTCCGTCTAGTCAAGGCTATGGTTTTTCCAGTGGTCATGTATGGATCTGAGAGTTGGACTGTGAAGAAAGCTGAGTGCCAAAGAATTGATGTTTTTGAACTGTGGTGTTGGAGAAGACTCTTGAGAGTCCCTTGGACTGCAAGGAGATCCAACCAGTCCATTCTAAACGAGATCAGTCCTGGGTGTTCATTGGAAGGACTGATGTTGAAATTGAAGCTCCAATACTTTGGCCACCTCATGAGAAGAGTTCACTCATTGGAAAAGACCCTGATTCTGGGAGGGATTGGTGGCAGGAGGAGAAGGGGACGACAGAGGATGAGATGGCTGGATGGCATCACTGACTTGATGGACATGGGTTTGGGTAGACTCCGGGAGTTGGTGATGGACAGGGAGGCCTGGCGTGCTATGATTCATGGGTTCACAAAGAGTTGGACACGACTGAGCGACTGAACTGACCTGAACTTGCTTTCAACGGACTAACCAGCATGGGTACTTAGTGGCAGGGAATGGGACTGAGGAGTAATATTTATGGAGTCTTGCTGTGTGCCAAGGTTGCTGGAAGGTCTCAGAGACCTCAGGTCCTGGACCCCAGCCCATATCACCCAGGGACCCCAAGCCGGCCAAGCGCCTCCCTCCTCTGGGTAGAATTCTTAGTGGTTCTAGAAACAGCAGAGTCTTCCTTCTGCTGCTACCAGCAGGGCTCCCCGCTCCAGAAACTAGTGCCCTTGCTCAGGGCTCCTGCTGTCTCTGCTGCCGCTGCATCCACAGCCAGACCTGACATGGCCTCTCTTGCTACGGGGGGACCTCACTGCATCAGTGGGTACCAGGGATGGAGCCCAGCCCCTCACACACACCAGCACTTGTGGAGGTAGTTACCTCCATTTTTATAAAGCAGGGGGGAAACTGGGGCTTACAGACATCAAATTATTTGTCACAGCCACAAAGCTATAAATGGCAGGGCAGAATTTGGGCCTGGTCTGATTTCAAAGCCACTGCAATCACACAACTGTGCCTCTTTCCTGGTCAGCATTAGAGTTCTTACTAGGATCCTTTAAGTCTCCTCTTCAGATTTTCTTATTGATGTTTTTCTTGAAGATGAGTCCCCCAAAGATTGGGTCAGAGGCTTCTGAGGAGACTCTCTAAGAGTGTCCCTTCCGCCTGTCACTCCTACAGGGGAAGTGAATGCAGACACCTCAGACCCTCAGGGTATGTGCAGTAACAATAGCGGCAAGCCCTGCTAGGCTCTATCCCCAAGATTTAAGACAGCCTCCCCTACCTCAATTTGATAAAGGATATGACAATAATTTCTAATTGTAGTATTTTAAAATTCCTCCTAGGGGGTGTGGTGATTTTTTTACACGCAGGTAGGTGTTTAGGCAGTTGCTGACCTGTCTGAGCATATCACATATGTGTGACTAGCAGGTGAGGTTCCTTCTTTGTGACCTCCCCAGATTCTCACTGCATGTTGTTTTTGATTTACTTTTATTTTTGTCACCTTTTCTTATTACCGTTTCTATGACAATTTTCATGCTAAATAAAATAAGTTTTCCTGCCCCTCTGCTCCCTCCTGCCTCTTTTCTCAAATCCCAAGAAAGCCCAGGCACAAGTCTTAAAGAGCCTAGTAGTGGAGACAGGCGTAATCGCCACCAAGGGCTCCAGCTTCAGACAGGGATACTAATGAATCAATCACTGGCTTTCATTAAGTGTCTCTTCTCTAAAAGCATAGCTTTCCCTGCAGCCAGATGGCCCTGGCTCTGTGCTGCTGAAGGTCATCAGACCCTGTCACTAATTGCTCTTCCTCCTGGTAGCAAGTAGAGGAAGTAATTTTCCAGCTGTTTTTATTGATCATAGGGCTGTTTCTCCAGAATACTACTCTCTATAAAAAGAGGGGTATGATTATTTCCAGTTAGCATTGTCAAAACACTTTTATAGAGGAAGGCAGTTTATACAGTGGTTGCTGCTGCTGCTGCTAAGTCGCTTCAGTCACAATTTGGAGTCAACAGCTCTGAGGGTGAATTCTTGGCTCTATCCTTTACTAAATAGGGCAAGTCACTTAAATTCTTTGAACCTCAGTTTTTCTCTCTGCAAAATGGAAATAATGTTACTTTATGGAGCTGATACAAGGATTAAGTTAGTAGAGATTAATTAAGACAGAGTAAATAGTCTTATAAGGTACTGTTTTTATTATCATTGGTTAGTATTATCAAGAAAGTCATCTACCTGTCTCTCTTAAGGCCAACCTGATATATTTTAGTCTATTTCTTGTAATTCTTTTCTCCATACAAGTTCTCATTCTTCAAAGATAAGGCATGATTTTGGTTTCATGAATAATTTGACTCTCACCATTCGCAAATATATGATAAAATTAAGGCTAAAAGAAATTGCATTCAAGAGGGAGGGGACATATTTTTACCTATAGCTGATTCATGTTGATGTATGGCAGAGACCAACACAATATTGTAAAGCAATTATCCTCCAATTAAAAAAAAATAAAATTGCAGTTGACTTCTGGTTTTCATCTAGCCTTCTTCATTAAGATGATTATTTTCATTGCAGAATGATGAAGTGGAGTTTGTCCGAACTGGTTATGGTAAGGATATGGTAAAAGTTCTTCATATTCAGCGAGATGGAAAATATCACTGCATTAAGGAAGTGGCAACTTCAGTGCAACTTACTCTGAACTCCAAAAGAGAGTATCTACATGGAGACAATTCAGACATCATCCCGACAGACACCATCAAGAACACAGTTCATGTCCTGGCCAAGTTCAAAGGCGTATGTGTCATTCTTCTTCATAGATGCTGCCTATCTGGATGGAGAATTCACTGTACTATAGTGTGAGAATAGTACTTGCTTATTTCAACTTCCCTGTACGTTTTAACTTTATTTTTACATTTAAGCCATTGGAAAAAAGATCTCTTTTCTATTCTAAAATTCTTAGCTTTACAGAAAATTTCACTTTTTAAAAAACTCACCACTTTATTTGCTTTTCTTTTTTTTGTTCCCTCTTTGTTCTATTTCCTTGGTTTTCAACTCAGTACAACATCTTTTAGAAGGCAGAGAATCCTATTTGACAAATTTACGTGTTATCACTTATTTAGGATCATTGGCAAATCAAGGTCCTGAGACAATTTCAGATTAGAATTTTACCCATTGTTGCCATGCATTTATTTGAGTCCTATTGTTTTGTTTTTTTTCTTTAAGAATGGTGTGTATTTATAGAAGAAAGTACCATTTCTCTTCTTTGTATTACTAAAGAAGAAAATTCAGTATAAGATATAGTTTGAAATCTATTTGTCCAACTTTTAATGCCTTCCTAATTTCCTCAACTCTATGTCCACTTAGTGTCCATATTTGATGGTAACTGTACTTTTCAAAAGGGTCTTGGAACCAATAGAATCTGATTTTTTTTTTTTTTAGCACTTTACCTCAGATTTCTCTAAAAAGTGTGAGTGAAATTGTGCTGGGTGACCACCAGATTTCTGGGCAATTCAGGATGATTTTTCATTTACTAAGAAGTTTAAAAAGACAAGAAATGTAGACCAGAAAGTTTCTTTTTCCATGATTTTGCATGAAATCCACACCTATAGTGCATGAAATGAACAAGCTAATTGAAAGATTATTTCTGCAAGGCCTGTCTCCACTCTGAACCTTTCTCTTGCTAATCAGAATGGCCCAGCAAGCATAGACAGTGCTTTGGAAAAGGGCATTGCTTTCTTTAAAAATAAATTGAAAATAAGCTTCTAGTACTGTGTTTAAGAAGATGATTGGGTACCACAAATTCTTATATTTCCTGTACTGTGTGAGAGATATAGAAAAGTGAAGGAATGGACCTGGATGTTAAAAAAAAATTAAATTCATTCATTGTACGTAGTGACCGTAATTTCTTATCCAAACCATCCTTTTGATAGTGCAATAGGATGCTTATAAACCTCAGATACAAAACAAAACTATTCTGGAAACCTGTATAGTCTACCTTAATTATACTCAAAACCATGAATAATCTGTAGACTGAACTAGTACCATAAAATATAGATTAATATGAAGAATTTGGGTGGAAGTAGGGAGCTGCTTTATGGGGGTGAAGAGTTGGAGATGGTCTATAGAAGGCATATTTGCAAGGAAAGAAAGCTGAAGTAACCCTTCCTTAACATTTTTCCTGGGGAAACTGAGAGGTCTGTTTGCCAGCCTCACAAAGAGAGCAGAGTGTTTTGGAGTATCCTGCAATACTTTTGCTGGCATGGGTGATGACTGAGCTCATCTTGAGGAGAATCTGAATATTCAATTCCTTTTTGCTCATCCACTGATGGACAGAGACATCCTCTCCAGCACACAGTTTTCTTTTAAAAACAGGGTAGTCTCACCTGGTGATGGTGATCCATTAACTACACTTAGGGCCCATGTGACAAATTGGGATAAAAAGATAAATTCATCTCTAAGATTCTTTCTAGGTCTTTGTTTCTCTGATTCTAAAAAATACTTGATCAGGAAGGAGAGTCCCATGGATATTTAAAAATGATTTTCAATTGGGGCAGGTATTGCTGCTCATTCACATTTGTTTCTCTTTATAGATCAAAAGCATAGAAACTTTTGCTCTGAATATCTGTGAGCATTTCCTTTCTTCTTTCAACCATGTCATTCGAGTTCAAGTCTACGTGGAAGAAGTCCCTTGGAAGCGTTTTGAAAAGGTTGCCTCACTTATTTGTGTTTTCAGTTTAATTAAAGACATTGGCTTTATGACATATACTGAAATTTTACTGGAAACAATCTTTTTTTTCTAATTTTCAGAATGGAGTTAAGCATGTCCATGCATTTATTCATACTCCCACTGGAACGCACTTCTGTGAGGTTGAACAGTTGAGGAATGGTGAGAAAATGTTTTTCATGTTTGATTCTGTAATGGCAATTTTAGTTTTTTTTTCTTCTAAACAACTCTGTTTATCAGCACCAAGGAGAACTGTAGAGAATTTTGAACTCTTTTAAATCTGAGATGGGAATGAAAGTTGTGACCTTGGATTACATTAAAGAACTATCTGCTTTTTATCTTAAAAGTATAAAGATGAAATAATACCCTTTGCAACAAATCTGGGGGTTGAGTGAGGTCAATCATTTTTATTGCATGATCTTGAGGTGAGAGGAAAAAAAGACTCAGGCTGACAAAAGTCTCAAATCTCTGAAATTTCTGACCAGTGCTTTTTATATTATACCAAACTATGATTATAATAACTTTATAGGAAATACCTAGAAAATAACAATCATGTTTCCTTATTTTATCCTAATAATAAAACCATTGATATTATTATAATTACAATAAAGTAAGCTTCATTTAAAATAGCAGTGACAATTATATAGTTCTTTCTGTTTAATAATAAATCTAAACATTAACTGTGGAACATAATTATAATACAGACCTTATTGGTACTGATGACTCAACTTAGCAAAGTATGTCTTCCATTGATTTGTTGAGGTTGTCAGAACAGAGTTCAATAATTGGTTAAGAGTTGGACTAGATGAACTTTAAGAACCGTGAAGCCACCATGGTAGAAATGTCCCTATCCTAATAAAAAATAAACTTTAGTGATGATTATAAATTGAAAGTGAGGACTCTGAATTTTTTCTTTTTTCATCTCTCTTTTCTTTCATCTCCATCTCCTCTCCTTCTCTTTCCCACTTTCATTTCATTTCTTTTACTTTATCTTTATTTCATTTCTAGCTCTCTTCACTAAGAATTTAAGGTGGTATCTGATAAACATCATAAATATCTTTTAAAAGATTAGTAAAATATAAGTGTTTCTTATTCTGAGTTCTACCGGATACTGCCTTCCCTTAGAAAGTCCTAGTCATTTAACATTTTAATCATTTAATGTTTTCCCTATCTGTATTAAATTCTAGGCACAGCCAGGGCCTTCTCAGTGTTTGATTAATAGTTATGAAATTATTATTATATAAAGAAGACTGAATAACTAGTTGATAAGTTGAGAAGGTAGTGAGTTTTTAAATCCTCCAAATGTGAAGAGGTTGGTTTGGGCCTTAATCTACTGTACTAGCAAGACTGGTGTAACTAGGGAATTCCTGGTGGTCAAGTGGTTAGGACACCACACTTTCACCATTGAGGGCCTTGGTTGGATCTCTGGTTCAGGAGCTGAGATCCTGCAAGCCTGAGCAGCATGGCCAAAAACAAAACAAAACCCTGGTGCAATGAGGAAGTTTTTGCATGGTAGTTAAGTCTACAGTTCTTGCAGACTAAGATGTTTTGCTTCCGTTATTGCTTCCCTATTTTAATTTTTTAAATGTAAACCATTTTTTACATTATAGTTTAACTTACAGTATTGTGTTAGTTTCAGATGTACAGCAAAATGATTCGGTTATACACACACATATACCTATATGTATGCATATATTCTTTTTCAGCTTCTTTTCCATTAGAGATTATTTAAGTCCAAGATATTGAATAGAGTTCCTTGTGCTATACATTAGGTCCTTGTTTATCTATTTTATATGTAGTAATGTGTATATATTAATCTCAAATTCCCAGTTTATCTTCCTCCCACAGCTGCTATCCCTTTTGGTAACCATAGGGTCCATTTCTGTGTCTGTGAGACTATTTATGCTTTGTAAATAAATTCATTTGTATCTTTTTTTTTAGATTCCACTTGTAAGTGATATCATATATTTGTCTTTGTCTGATTTACTTCACTCAATATGATAATCTCTAGGTTCATCCGTGTTGCTGCAAATGGCATGATTTCATTCTTTATTATGACTGAGTAATAAATATTCTTTATCCATTCATCTGCCTATGGACACTTAGGTTGCTTCTATGTCTTGTTGCTATTTTTGTTGTTGTTGTTGTTTGGTCGCTAAGTCGTGTCTAACTCATTTGTGACCCCATGGACTATAGCCCACCAGGCTCCTCTGTCCATGGGATTCGTAGGTCTCCTTTTTCCTTCTCAGGGGATCTTCCTGACCCAGAGAGTGAATCTGAATCTTCTGCACTGGCAGGAGGATTTTTTTTTTTTAACCACTGAGCCACCAGGGAAACCCTTCCATGTCTTGACTATTGTAAACAGTGCTGCTATAAATGTTGGAATGCCTGTATCTTTTCAAATTAGAATTTTGTTTGGATGTATGCCCAGGGGTGGGATAGCAGGGTCATATGATTAATTCCTTTCTCTCCACAGTCTCTCTGGCATTTATTATCAGTAGACTTTTCAAGTAATGGCCATTCTGATCTGTGAGAGGGATACTTCATTGTAGTTTTGTATTTTTCTAAAATTAGCAATGTATGTATATGTGTATGCACAGTCATGTCCAACTCTGTGCAGTCCCATGAATTGTAGCCTGCCAGGCTCCTCTGTCCATGGAATTCTCCAAGCAAAAATACTGGAATGGGTTGCCATTCCCTTCTCCAGGGGATATTCGCAACCCAGGGATTGAAACCGGGTCTCCTGCTTTGCAGGCAGATTCTTTACTGTCTGAGCCACCAGCAAAGCCCCAAATTAGCGATATTGTGCATCTTTTCTTGTGCTTATTGGCTGTCTGTATGTCTTTTTCTGAGAAATTTCTCTTTAGGTCTTCTGACCATTTTCTGATTGCATTGTTTGCTCTTTTATATTAAGCTATATGAGTTATTTTCATATTTTGGAAATTAATCCCTTGGCATCTCCCAGCCCATAGGTTGTCTATTCATTTTGTTTATGGGTTTATTTGCTATGCAAAAGTTTTTAAGTTTACTTTGGCTCTATTTGTTTATTTTTCTATTTGTATTACTCTAGGGGAAAATCCCATGGATGGAGGACCCTGGTAGGCTGCAGTCCATGGGGTCGCTAAGAGTCGGATACGACTGAGCGACTTCACTTTCACATTTCACTTTCGTGCATTGGAGAAGGAAATTGCAACCCACTCCAGTGTTCTTGCCTGGAGAATCCCAGGGACAGGGGAGCCTGGTGGGCTGCCGTCTATGGGGTCGCAGAGAGTCAGTCACGACTGGAGTGACTTAGCAGCAGCAGCAGCAGCAGGAGATGAATCAAAAAAAAATTTCCTGCAGTTTATTTTAAACAGTGTTCTGCCAATGTTTTCCTCTAGGAGTTTTATAGTATCTGGTCTTACATTTAGATCTTTAATCCATTTTGAGATTATTTTTTTGTATATGGTATTAGAGAATGTTCTATCTTCAACCTTTTACACATAGCTGTCCTGTTTTCCCAGCACCACTTATTGAAGAGACTATCTTTTCTCCGTTGTAAATTCTTCTCTCTTCTCACAGTCTTTATTTTAAAGTCTATTTTGTCTGATATAAGTATGGCTACTGCAGCTTTCTCTTTTAAAATTTTTACTTACTTATTGGCTGTGCTGGGTCTTCATCGCTATGCACAGGCTTTCTCTAGTTGTGGTGAGTGGGGGCCACTCTTCTAGTGTGTGAGTTCATTTGGCGTGTGCAGTGAGTGAGTTCTCACTGTGAGAGTGTCTCTTGTTTAAGAGCGCAGGCTCTGGGTGCATGTGCTTCAGTAGCTGTGCACACTCGCTCGAGAGCACTGGCTTGGTAGTTGTGCATGGGCTTAGTGTTCCCACTAAGGCATGTGGCATCTTTCCAGACCAGGGATCGAACCCATATCCCCTATGCTGGCAGCAGGATTCTTAACCACTGGACCACCAAGGAATTCCCTCTAGCTTTCTTTTGATTTCCATTTTCATGAAATACCTTTTCTAATCCCCTCGCTTTCAGTCTACGTATATCTCTAGATCTGAAGTGAGTCTTTTGTAGGCAGCACATATGGAAGCTGTTTCTTTACCCATTCAGCCAGTCTATATCTTTTGCTTGGATCATTTAGTCCATTTATGTTTAAGGCAATTATTGGTATATATGTTTCCGTTGGTTTCCCAGGTGGCTCAGTGGTAAAGAATTTACCTGCCAATCAGGAGATGCGGGTTTGATCTCTGGGTCAGGAAAATCCCCTGGGGAAGAAAATGACAACCCACTCCAGTATTCTTGCCTGGAATATCCCATAGACAGAGGAGCCTGGTGGGCTACAGTCCATGGGGTCACAAAGAGTCAGACATGACTTAGCGACTAAACAATAGCAGCAGGAGCTTGTTCCTATTGTCATTTTATCAATTGTTTTGGACTTGTTTTTGTAGGTGTTTTTTCCCCTTGCTTCTTTTGTTCTCTTCTTTTGTGATTTGAAGACTATCTTTAGTATTATGTTTGGATTTTTTTTTCTTTTTCTGTGTGAATATCTATTATAGATTTTTGTTTTGTGGTTACCATGAGGTTTTTGCACAGCAATCTATCTATCTGTATAGATAGACAAATACTTTGCATTTGTATTCTCCTCCCCTCATGGTTATTGTTTTTGATATTATTTTCTAATCTAAATATTTTGTGTATCCCTTAACTTCTTATTGTGGATACAAATGAATTTATTACTTTTGTCTTTTAATCTCTCTACTAGCATTTATTACTTTTGTTTTTTATTCTCCCTACTAGAATTCCTACTTTTATTCTATGAAAACTGAAGTGTGTTTGAACTTGAGTTCCACTACTTAATGGGCTTCCCTGGTGGTTCACATGATAAATCTGACTGCAATGCAGCAGACCTGGTTTCAGTCCCTGGGTTGTGAAGATCCCCTGGAGAAGGGAATGGCAACCCACTCCAGTATTCTTGCCTGGAGAATCCCATGGACCAAGGAACCTAGCACGCAGTCACAAAAGCCATACACGACTTAGTGACTAAACCACCACCACTTAATAACTTTGTGACTGTTAGCACATTAAATACACTACTTCAGTGTTTTTTAATTTGTAAGATGAGGATAACAATGTCTCCCTCTGCAATTATCCAGATAATTAAAGGAAATAAATGTTAATTGGAAGCATTTAGTATAGTCCCTAACATATAAGAAGCACTCCTTGAAAGAAAGATGTTGTTATTATTATTTTGAATGATTATAGAGATCCAAGGAAGGTCTTTGTGTATATATGTGTACATTTGGGTAATTCTGACCAGGATTATAGTGAACCGGCTAGAGAAATAGGCCATAAGGAAACATTTGGAGACTTGTTTCAGAGATGAAGTAATGATGTAGGCTGACCTCAGGCAGCAGAGGCAGAGATGGAGGGACTGCAGAAGCTGGGGAGGGACATTATGTGAGGCATTTTTGAGTGCTTAATAGGTCTGTGTAGTTGCATAGGGATGCAAGGTTGGAGAAAAGGAGGGGTTAAAGTTACCCTAAAGTCAGGAGCCTGTGGTGTTGACTAAGAATAATACATGTAATGAGAAGTTTCCAGAGGAAGCTGGTGAGTTTGGAAATAAGGAAAAGATTTGGAGACTGACAGTTGGTGAAGCCATGGGAAGAAGGACTAATCCAGAAAAACATAAAGTGAGAAGAGGAAAGATGAAAGGGCCATTGGGAAAATTCCCCAGTTTAAGAGTTAAAAGTTTAAAGACTGAGAGAGAAGAATGGTCAGAGAGACAGGAGGAAACTTGGAGACAATGGTATTATGGAAGCAAAAGGAAAAGTACATTTCAGGAAATGAGGGATAGTTATTGGGGTAATGGAATGCATAACAAGTAAGCTTATATGCAGTGGCTTCCTACACAAAGTTTACTGCTATGTGTAAAAGTCAAGTTTACTGTGTATGTGTGTGTGTTGGGAGGGTGCTCTGCTCCAGGAATTTATTCAGGAACCCAGGGTGATGCAACTAGACATTTTAATCCTTTCCTTTCTGGGTCACCTTGAGAGTCGATCCCATAACAGAAAGTGGAAGAAAAGAGCTTGGAGAAGAAAACGGAGGGGCAAAACCGCTCAAGCATAGCACCAGGCCTGAAAGTAGCACAGAGCACATCAAACAAAGAGAACCCAACTACACAACCACACCTGAAGGCTGGGAAATGCAGTCTAGCCAAGGACCCCAGAAAAGAGAAGTTGCCCATGGTCTCTGCTGCAGGAAGGTTAAAAAGCTTGGCTTGAAAGGAGACTGAAGAGATTGTGCAGTTTGGCAATTAGACATTGGTGACCTCCCTCTGCAAGAATATTTAGCAGAGCCCTGGAGGTGGAAGTGGAGTGGCCAAATATAGGGCTCAGCTGATCAAAGACAGAAGACAGGCTTCACACCCTGTTCTTTCCAGGAATTAACCAGGAGCTATCATCAGCTTGCATGCTAGTCACCTGGCTGCTGCAGGGTGGGAAAACTTATCAACAGAATCAGGCCCAAAGCTTTTTCTTTCTGCAGAAAACTTCAGGGTGTTGCGATCACGGTGGCGATGTTCCCAGAGCTCCAGCTTGACTGTCTAGAGCCTAATAAACCTTGCCCCCCGCCCATAGCATGTGGGGCTGGCAGGGATCTGAAGGGAGGAGGCATCTGCTGCCTGGGTGTGTGCAGTATGTGTGTGCACACATCCCTGAGTGTGCATATCTTCCTCTGTTGTCTATTTGAAGATGATATTTGTACTCTGTCCCTCTGTGGATTTTTGGTAACAAAGTTTAATTCTTAATTTGCTTATTTTCCAAGAGCTAAAACCACAGATATCATGAGGTGATTCAGTGTACAATCGTTATCATAAGAAATGCCCTTACATAGGCTTAACTGAAGAAAATAATTATTATCTAACACACTCCAGTTCACATGCTGAAGGCTACTGTTTTTCGTTATTTAGTTGCTAAGTCATGTCTGAATCTTTTGTGAGCTTATAGACTATAGCCTGCCAGGCTTCTCTGTCCATGGGATTTTCCAGGCAAGAATACTGGAATGGGTTGCCATTTCCTTCTCCAGGGATCTTCCCAACCCAGGGATAGAACTCACGTTTTCAGCAATGCAGAATGACAGGCAGATTCTTTGTCACTGCAGCAGCAGGGAAACCCAAAGGCTACTGTTACAAACCTCTAAATAAGACTTTCAGTGGGGGGCTGGCTAGAGTCGTGAGAATTCTGCCCTCTCGAACACATATTCTTAATCACACATTCAACCTACAACTTTCCCCAGCAGGATATGTAACTGGGTTTCTCCTAGTGGACTGGATTCATTTTTATTGATTGAACAAACATTTAGAGAAAGCCCACTGAATCTGAGGAACCCATTGTAGGCCCTGAGAATTGCTGTAAAACCCCACTACTCTATCTTTTCCTACCGTATCTTTTAAAGTTACATCATGAAGTATACTTCTAGCTGTTTCGGAGTCCGCTGGTTCCATGGGGGAATCTGGAAGAGAGAGAAATTTTTTTCACCAAAGGGATGAGGGTGGGTGCTGTGTTTGTGACTTCCTCAGCTCTGAGAGGAGAGCGAGGCTCTACGTGTGTGGCGCAGGCTGTGGTGTAGGCATTATACGGAACCTCAATCTTCCGAACTCTTTTTCTCATGAGTGTCTGTGAACTGCAAGCTTAAACAAGCCTTGAAGTCACTAGGATGATTAAGTCACTAATTTAAACTAGTTGAAATAAGCAGAACTTCCTGCCAACACACACACACATACACACACACACTATTTGAATTATAATACATAATTCTTTAAGCATCAAATTTCTCCCAATCTGACACTAATTATAAAAATGCAACTAAAGCATAACCAAATCAAGGAATGAAAAATAAAGAAGATATTTCAAATAAGAGATATTGTCTTCTAGTGGTAAAAAAAATCTATTGATATGGGGACTAGCAGGGGTAGGAAGATGGTTTTAAGGAAGTGGGGAGATGAAATTGAAGTCCAGAAGAAGAGATTTAAGAGGTGTCAAGCAGGACAGATGGAAGAGAAGAGAGAGGAAAATAGGAGACTCAAGACAGAGAGGGCCACTGCCAAGAAGTTTGCTTGTGCCATTCTGATGTCAGGACTAAGGCAGTCATCAGTTATTTCAAATGAAAATTTCTTGGCAAGCACAATATCTTTTAAAAATTGTCTTGAGGATCACTTTGCTGTACAAAAGCCCAGTTAACTTCCTTCCATGGGGTGACATCATCTCTCCTCATCCAGAATTGCACACAGAGAGCTTTCACCTTCCTTCCATGAGCTAAATGGACTCTCAGAGGCAAAAGATATTTAATTGATCTTCACTTGTTCTAGCACTTTATAGGTTTGAGGTTTTCTACTAGAATTATTTAATATAGTTTTAAAATAGCCCTCTTTTAGCTATTTGTGTCCTTTTTGGAGGTGTTAAATGTGGAAGCAATTATCCTTTTCATGACAGTATTTTTTTTTTTTTCTTGGCTCAGTAAAGCTTTGTGCTTTGTGACACCTGATGTGTAGGTAAGGAATTGGGCTTATTTTCTATTAATTTGCAGTGAGTTTCTTTCCCTTAGAGACCTGAAGGGGTAGGATGTATGCTTCTCGGAGAGATAAACCACAATCTGTTAAGTGTGTAGGAGGACACTAAAAGCTGGAAAAGATTATGTTCTAGCAAAGGAAAATGTGGAAATCTTCCTTTTGTGTTACTCCATAAACATGGCAGAAAGGCAAAAAAGAGCTGATTAAGTGGTTTCATGGGAAGTAACCTAGAAAAGGACAGTCTTTGGGGTTGAATTATTTCTTGTCTTCTAAATTGGAATCTTTTTTAGAGTGTGTGAAGTATCATATTTTTAGTTGATGGGCCCATGAATTTGAAAGGCTCAGGTTCCTACTAGTGTTCAGTAAGCTGGGGCACCGCCAGCAGAAAAGATAAAATAAGCTCCCAGATTTCATAGAGGGTGTCTGATGTGTGCCAAGAGAATTTATTTTTCACATTCAAAGAGAATAAGTTGTGTTGTTGTTGTTCATAGATTGATGAGCATACTAGCGTAGATAGTTTGTGTTCTGCCTAAACCATGGCAGTAGTGAACCGTCTTGGAGAATGTAAGATGTTTTATACTGCACGAAACTGAAGCCAAAATATATTAGAAAATACAACTGCTTTCTCCATTTTCAGATTCTAACGAGAAAGTAAATCATTTCAAAGTTGCCTAGCAAACTGACACTCCGCAAAGATGAACAAATATCACCCCAGGGCTAGAGGCGGATAGGAATGGCATGTCAGAAGGAGTTTCCAGAACCCAGTGATTCTTTGTGAAACATGGGCACTATTTACAGGGGGTTGAAGTCAGTTAGGGAAAAATCACCTTAGTAACTTCCATAGAGCATTGCCAATGGGGCAGCCATTTTACTGAGTCCTTTATGTGTGCCATGTTAGACATCTATCACCTCTAGGAAATAGTTATGATTATCATCTTCTGCAAATGAGAAAATCAAGATAGGGAGAGGTTAAGTAATTCTATCAGGGAAATACTGCTCATAAACAGGGGAGGAGAAGCATGAAGAGCACTGGAATTGAATTCAAAGGATCAGAGTCCCAAGACTGTGGACTCAGCTGTATGGAACACAGAATCTGGAAGTCCTTTTACGATTGAGACAGCTGAGGGGTCCAAGTCTGGTTGGCTCACAGAGATGCTGGTGAACAAGGCCATCTATATAGGAAAAGTGGAAATGGATAAAGTTTGCCTTTGGTTTTTCCTGCCTTCTCTTTATCCACCTTCAAGGGTTCCCACCATTTGTTCTAACCCCACTCCTGACTGCAAATTGAAGTCTCATTTCTAGAGGATTTTTTTTCCTAGGGGGGATTACTATTAGAAGTAAATTATGATACCAGTTTATAAAATATTAAGGAGTCACTCCTTTAAAGGGTCTTGGTATTTCAATAGGAAATTTTTGAATGATAAAATATTTTCAAAACACACAGGGATCATTTCTAAAAGTCATGCTTCATTTCAAACCAGTGGGGATGGTATTTTTCAACTAGGGGCTCTCTCTGAAGCCTTCAAAGCACATTGTGGAATGGTGGTGGCAACTTTCTTCTCTCTTGGAAAGTCTTCTTTTATTACAGAAATGGAAAGAGAGAATTGAAAGAAGGAGGAAACATTCTGAGGATGGGAAATGATGCAAAAGGGGGGAAGAAAAGCACGAAATCTCCTAATGGGGTGGTGAGCTCAAACTCCACCTCTGCTAGGGTCTAGCCATGTGACTGGGATGCATGTTGGCAGTCAGGACCTTCTCAGTCAGTGCTGAGGCCCTCCCCTTCTACCCCTGCCATACTGTCTGAGAGCTGAGAAGAGGGGCCAGATCAGGAAGGGAAATGCTAGGGACTGATAGAGGAGAACTGTCTAGAAGAAAAAGACACTAAGTTATGAGATTAAGTTGTTAAGGTGAATCAATGGCAGTGCATTCATTCATTCATTCATTTAACAGATATTTATTGATTGCTTCTACAATTCTCTTGGGTCTGAGACTAGACTCACTTGGATGAGCTCTACACTGCATTTTGAAATGCTGATTTTGCAGAATTGTGTCTTTATAGGCTTAGAATCTGATAAAGCCAACCAACCTAAGGTATTAAGTCCAGGTATTCTCTTGATCCTTCTTCAAATAAAGCTTCCAATGAGAACTTTGGAATGTTAAACAAATACCGTTTTCTATCTTACCACATTATTCTAGAATACTCTGGCCAGAATGCTTATTTAAGCAGCACATATTTAATCAGCAGATCTACCACTAACCGTAGCCCCTGCTCTCTCTGGTAGGTACACACATGTGGTTGGGAAAATATAAAAAATATAGTCATTGTTTACCTACTTGTGAAACTCCACAGTTCCCAAGTTAACCACAGCAATTGAAATCACATAGGATGATGTAAACCATTGGATTATTAAGAGCTGTCTAGGATTTTAATTGACGATCATGGATTGCATTCTTGTTCTTCATCCAGGGCTATGTGCAACATAATGATGTGTGATGATATACCTCCAGCTTTTGACTTAAGATTATAGGTCAAAAGGGGTAGATATTAGTCAGGACTAATTTCAAGATCTAAAATAGGTTGACCTTAGTCACCCTGCTTTGACTATGCTACTGGCAGTTTGCACCCAACTGCTCCCTGAGTATACCGGCCTCACCAGCCTGCACATACAAAATAAGGCCATGATGATGTTAATTCCTGAATTTCCCTGGTCTTGTAGTTCTCTTATTATCAAACTGTCGTACCTCTCCAGCCCAAATCTCCCACCTTCTCCCAGCCGGGAGGGCTGTCTCACAGGGGCTCAGGGGGAAGTCTGCACCCACTGAGGACAGCTGCTGCCTCACAGCTCTGTCCAGCATCTGCTGTGCCAGTTACCACTGCTCCTTGGGAAGAAAGCTGCTCTCCACAGACACTGTGTCCTGGGCTTCCCAGTGTGTCAGCTGGTGCCATGTCCTCTTCAGGCTACACCAAACTGCTGGAGCTGCAGTGCGTTCCACAGGGAAAAAGAAAGACTCTGCCCCTTACTAACTCAGTACCCTGCCTGTCACCTGGGCCCTGAGCTAGGACTACCTGGCACAAGCAAACAAGGTTTTCAGATTTTTGCCTCTCTCCCCACCACCTTTCCAATGCACCTCATGAGGTGATGTCAGGGACTGCCAGAGAGACATATCATGTCCTCCAATATTTTCAACTCTGCCCTCTCTCCCCCAGGTCCCCACAAACCAACTTTGCCCCCTCTCAGTTCAGCCAAAAGCTAAAAACCTTTATGGGTGTCCACATATGCAACCTATAACTTATGGATCACTGGTCTCATCTTCCCAGTCTCCATTTAGGCTTATTCGGGCCCATGCTGCTACCCATTCATAAAATTGTCTGGCTTTACTGAGTTCATAAACACAGGGAACTAAGGGGTCTGGTGGGGTCTGAGGGGTCTGGAGCCATTTGGCAGTACAGAGAACCCATATGAGAACCACCCCCAATTGAAGGCATCACAGTGCTGGCAGAGGAGTGCTTTTGAGGAGTTTATGAACTCTTTCCAGCATGACTGTCTGCTGAGGGAGATGGAGCTCAAAATGTGGAAGGCAATTTGGCTTAGAAGACACACTTGCAAGTAGCTGAGAAAAGGTTCCTGTGGGCTTCAACACAGCATGGAGGTTCAGCCTCTGCCCTTCAGTTCTCTTAGGGCATGAGAAGGCAGGGAGTTGTGGAATTCAGATGGGGAAAAGGCACACCATCTTCATCACATGGACTGCAGAGGGGACCAAGAGACAGAACACTCGGGGAGTGACGTTGCTCTCTGTATAGACACAGTGTGCCATGTTTTACTGACTCCAGAATCCTCAGGGCTGGGCAGCAAGAAGGCACTGTTTCCTTTATGACTTGATCCCCTCTTACCTTTTGACTTAAAACAGGACCTCCAGTCATTCATTCTGGAATCAAAGACCTCAAGGTCTTGAAAACAACACAGTCTGGATTTGAAGGATTCCTCAAGGACCAGTTCACCACCCTCCCTGAGGTGAAGGACCGGTGCTTTGCCACCCAAGTGTACTGCAAGTGGCGCTACCTCCAGGGCAGAGACGTGGACTTCGAGGCCGCCTGGTATGGAGAAGTGCTGGGGCCTGGCACTGGCGTGGGCAGTGTCCACCCTCTTTTCCAGGGGCCTAGGAGGCTTCAATCTGAAAGAGAAACTTGGAGGCCATTTAGTTCAGCCTCCTCACTGTAAGAAATCCCTCCTGATGGATAACAGAAAGAACACTGGTCTTACTCTGAGTTAGTAAACCCGCACTTGAATCTTGGATGCTCTTAGCTATAACAGCCTTAAGTGGACTGCCTGATTTCTCTGATGCTCTCTTTCCTAACTGACTAAATCAGTAGTACACAAACATGATTGGGTATCAGAACCACTTGGAGGGTTTGTTACACTGTGGCTCACTGAGCCCATCCCCAGAGGTTCTGATTCTGTGGTCTGGAATGGGGCCTGAGGACTTGCATTTTCTAACAAACTCCCAGGTGTTGCCCATACTGCTGGACCAGAGGCCACACTTCCAGAATCACTGGATCAAATGAGGATAGTGGCCTTGTCACTTCATAGCAGATGCAGGGAGAGCTAAACCAGGCTGACCAAACTCATCCCAGACTGTCAAGGGCTTTCCTGATTTTAACACTGAAGGTCCCATGTCCTAGGAAACCCCTTGGTCCCAGTCAAATTGGCCACCGTAGGCCAAACTCAAAACAAGATGACAGTTACAAAAGCATTTTCTAAATGATAAGTTCTTTAACATTGTAAAGCTATGACTTTTATTTGAACATCCTTGACAAGTAGTGATTAGGCCTCTGAATTCCCAGTTTGCTTTTGACCAGGTATCTCATTCCTTTGTCGAAGTTCTAATTGTTAGAAACTTCTACCCTGTGATGAGCTAGAATCTGCCTCCAGTAGCTTCCTCCCATGGGTAGAGTGTTTCTCTGCTCCTTTTATTATAGGCTAGGTTGGAAATGCTTGAAGAGAACCTCACCTCAGTCTTTTTTTTTTTTTTCCCTCGTGTTTTCAAGTGTTACCCATGGGCAGCAGTCTGATGTATTTATGTTGAAATTAGTATGAAATTGAGATAGTCAGGGTACCAGTTGGGCCTCCCACTGAGGAGAAGGACTGGGAGTGAATCATTTAATTTTTAAGCTCAGATTCCTTCCAAATTGGGGATAATAATAATAGGAACTGCCTCAGGTACACTGAGAAAATTTAATGAAGTAATCACATACAACACTTAGCCTACAGCCTGGCATGGTAAAACCCCTGAAAAATGCAGCAATTCAAGCAACCAGCCCAGCCAAGCAGAACAAAGTTTAGAATATGAGGAAGTCTTCATAAATTCTTCAAGCATGGAGGGAAATTTACCCTGGAAATGCCCATTGAGACCTGGTGCCAGATTATGAAGATAGCCTAGTTATGCTCAATATGTCTCAATATGTTGACTGGTGTATGTGTGTGTGTATCTGTGTGTGTGTGTGTGTAAGGAAATGAGAAGTTAGGGTGTTTTTTTTTTTTTTTCTTTTTGGCATTATAATATATTCCCGTGCTATGCTAAGTCACTCTGTCGTATCTGACTTTTTGCACCCCTGTGGACTGTAGTCCACCCGGCTCCTCTCTCCATGGGATGCTCTAAGTCAGAATACTGAAGTGGATTGCCATGCCCTCCTCCAGAGGATCTTCCCAACCCAGGGATTGAACCCACATCTCTTAGGTCTCTTGCATTGGCTGGTGCTTTCTTTACCACTAGCGCCACCTGGGAAGTCCCTATAATCCTCTCTAAAGCCAGCAATAAAATTGTTTTGGGGGGGTTGCAGAGAGGTCTCCACATCTTAGTTTCACAGTGAATTCCCAAAGACTACCCTGTGGGAGCCCTCAGTTTTCCTTTCTGTGTTCTAGGGAGGCTGTCAGGAGCATTGTTCTGGAGAAATTTGCTGGACCCTATGACAAAGGCGAGTACTCGCCCTCAGTCCAGAAGACCCTCTATGATACCCAGGTGCTCTCCCTGAGCCAGCTTCCTGAGGTATGTTTTGTCACTTGCCATTGTGAAGACTGAGAGAACTTTCTGTGTCTCCTGTTAGCTCTGAGAAAGAGCTGAGAGTTAAAATAAGAAAGTGGAAGACACATGAAAAATGACATCTGTTGTTGCTCAAAAGCTTGTTATGGCAAGTGAGAAAAGAGAAAAAAAGTGGAAAAATCTGTGCAACCTGAAAACATAGGCCACTGCTGTAGTTCTTTAGTTTTCTTGAAGATTCTAAGTCTCTTCAATCTGCTACAATTTGAGTATTATATTTAGGACACTCAAATGGCCTGAAGGAGGGGTAATTATCCCAAGGGTCTATGTTTCAGGAGAGCCAGAGAATGAAGGATAGAAGCAGAGAGATTGCATCCTTCCATCCATTTGATATTATTGAATGTTACTATGTCTCTATCAGCACATGAGAAAATCAGGGATAAATTAGACATGCTGCTGCTGCTAAGTCACTTCAGTCGTGTCCGACTCTGTGCGACCCCAGAGACGGCAGCCCACCAGGCTCCCCCGTCCCCGGGATTCTCCAGGCAAGAACACTGGAGTGGGTTGCCATTTCCTTCTCCCATGCATGAAAGTGAAAAGTGAAAGTGAAGTCGCTCAGTCGTGTCCAACTCTTAGCGACCCCATGGACTGCAGCCCACCAGGTTCCTCCGTCCATGGGATTTTCCAGGCAAGAGTACTGGAGTGGGGAGCCATTGCCTTCTCCGAAATTAGACATAGAGTCCCATAAACTCTACCCTCAATGAGTTCATCATTCAGTGAAAGAAGAAAATAAGTAAGTTAACAATTCAATGAACGACAGAATATTATGGAAATTCAGAAGACGGCACCTAATTCAAGTATATGGGAAGTGCCTGTCAGGCTCTCTGGAAGGAGAGGCATTTGAGTTGAGCCTTAAGGGACAAGTAGGGGTTTTCTGGGTTCATAGTCAAGGGTGCGGGAGGGGTAGGTGTGGACAGCAGGAGGGAGCATGGAACAGGCATTTACTGCTGAAGGTCTGCCACATGTGAAGCTGCAGGAGGGAACGGCCTTCCATGTGCCTAGAGATGAGGTGGGAAGCAGGTCTGGAGGCTTTGTGGTCTTTGTAGAGCCTATATTTTATCCTGAAAAAGTCTTAGGAGCCACCGAGGGGTCTAAGCAAGGTGCCATGCTACCACCTTTGCACTCTAGAAACACTGCTCTGAAAGACGTGTGATAGATTAAAAGGATGACGGGCCATAGACAAGGAGACCTATTGGGAGGTTGTTGCAGGAAGCTGGAAAGGAGGGCATGAACCATGGCCATGATGGGATGAAGAGGACAGTGCTATCCTGAGATCTGGGCAAGAGGGACGCCCACCATGGCCCAGAGGCCCCCTTCAGGCCATCTTCTAGCTATGCTTTTCTCTACTGGAAGAGGCACTTCAAGGCAGTGAACACTGCAGGAGCCCATGCTTCCCCTTCTAGACCATTCTCTGGGATGTTTGCCGTCAGGTAACTTGAAATGCAAGCCGGAATATCCACCCACATGAGTCCAAGAGAGAGGATAGGGTGGGCCAGGGGTTGGGGGCTGGCTCTTCCCATGCTACCAGGTCCTGGCCTGACGCTGCAAGGAGTCAGAGGATTTAAAATTCGGTCCTGGCCTTCCAGATAGTTGTGAAGGACTATCTGTTAAGTTACAGAGATAGAACATATTTCTATCTCTGTATTTTAGCTTGATTCATAACTTTAAATCTTTAAACACGTGGTATGAGCGTGTGCTAAGTCACTTCAGTTGTGTCCAACTCTTTACAACCTTACGGACCATAGCCCACCAGGCTCCTCTGTCCATGGGATTCTCCAGGCAGGAATACTGGAGTGTGTTGTCATTTCCTCCTCCAAAGGATCTTCCCGACCTAGGGACTGAACCCACGTCTCCTCCATCTCCCGCATTGGCAGGTGGGTTCTTTACCACTAGCGCCACCTGCTGCTGCTGCTAAGTCGCTTCAGTGACTCTGTGCGATCCCAGAGAAGGCAGCCCACCACGGTCCCCAGTCCCTGGGATTCTCCAGGCAAGAACACTGGAGTGGTTTGCCATTTCCTTCTCCAATGCATGAAAGTGAAAAGGGAAAGTGAAGTCACTGAGTCGTGTCCAACTCTCAGTGACCCCATGGACTGCAGCCCACCAGGCTCCACCATCCAAGGGATTTTCCAGGCAAGAGTACTGGAGTGGGGTGCCATTGCCTTCTCTGACTAGAGCCACCTAGGAAGTGCAAAACATCTGGTGTGGGGACCTCCAGATGCTCTCACTCCAGGGCCTGCAAATGTTGAGGACAGGCCTGGAGAGGAGAGTATGGACCGAGCGGGAACTGAAGAGGTTTACGGGCCAGCATCTGGAGGCCAGCTGGATGCTGAATATCTCCCAGGTGTCTGACCCCAGGAGATTTTACTTTTCTGAGAAATGGATTTCATACACAGAGGGAGGAATGAGTCCATCATTTAATAATAGTACTAGTGAGAGAGAATAGCGTCGAGCAGTAGAGGAACCTGTCTCTTATACACATCTAGATGTGTATAAGAGACAGCTTAGTGACTAAACCACCACCACTTAATAACTTTGTGACTGTTAGCACATTAAATACACTACTTCAGTGTTTTTTAATTTGTAAGATGAGGATAACAATGTCTCCCTCTGCAATTATCCAGATAATTAAAGGAAATAAATGTTAATTGGAAGCATTTAGTATAGTCCCTAACATATAAGAAGCACTCCTTGAAAGAAAGATGTTGTTATTATTATTTTGAATGATTAACAGAAGGTCCTAGCTTCTGGGCCTGCTGCCCCAGGAGCCTTATCAGCCACAGCCGTCTGGCCAGGTACCCTGTTTCTGTTCTGTATGTTATGCTCCATCACGCTCTGTACTGCGACAGCTGTGAGGGAGGCTGGGGAGTAGCGCTGGGTAAGTAAGGTCATGCTGAGGTGCCTGGTATGGCTGAAATAGGGCCCCGAGTTGCAGAGGAGGACAGTCACTGTCCATTCAGCTGGAAGGAGAGGCAGCACTGTTTACTTCAGAGGATGGAGGGGATGTAGAGTCCCAGAATGCCACTGTTAATTTGGATGTAAAGACTTTTCTGACAGCTTACTTTCTAAAGGGAAGAAAAGGGACATATTCAGCAAAGATGAAACCAATGGGCCCCAAACAGAGAAAGCTTCAGGCTCATGGGTGGAGCAGTGCTTAGCTCAGGAACCCCAACCTAAGGAGGAGGGTCTCCCAAGGCTTCTGATACCCCAGGCCTGCAGTGATCCTATCTCAATGGTGTTCTGGTAGACCGAGGCCACTGTGTCTATTGCTCTAAGAAGTCAGGCTCAAAACTTCCCCTGGAGACCTGCAGGCAGGAAGGCCTGAGATCCTTTGGGTCAGGCTCTGTGTAAGGCACCCAGGGGGGTGAACAAACTGTTCCTCTGTCTGTGTTTGCACCTTGAGGATGGCTGGTCACTCTTGGGCCTTTACTCAGCAAGTGCCTACAAAGTGAGGGCAACATATGAGAAGCAGGGAGTCAGAACACAAAGAAAACAGCAGAGAAGTGACTAATGACAGAGTGCAGGACAGAAGAACTGCAAATGCACAGCTGTCTGGAGCCAGTTAGCATCAGGCTAAGAGTCCTGAGGACCTCAAATGTTCCTGAGGGCATGACAGTATCATAGCATTGGACAATGATTGATGTTCAAAGTGAGTCATCAAGCAAAGGTCAAATTGTGTTCACTACACTCTGTTTAAAAAGCAAGGATATGTAATGCCTCTGAGAAACATTTATATCCTAATAATTAAAATTATTTGAAAAACTCTTTAATTTTCTGGAAAATCACCTCATCTCTCTTCAGTGTCTCTGAAGCTGCCCTGTGGTTTTTCTACAGGTCTTGTTACCATTAGACAATCCATATGGCAGAATTACTGGTACAGTCAAGAGGAAGCTGACTTCAAGGCTGTGACATTGTGGCCACCAGTGGGAGTCCATGCTCCATTGAGGCATTCCTTAAGCCACTTGTGATGCTGGAAATCGTAATGCATAGCCATGCAAATTTTCAACCTAGTATGTTGATTTATAATGTTCATTTTCCTCCTATATGAAAGAATTCTTCTATACCTAGCTCAGCAAAGTGTTTTGGGATTAGTAATTAAAACATGCTTTGTGGATACAGTTTACTTCACAAATGCTGAGTAGGATTAGAATAATCATAAATCTGTATTTCATTTTGGTGGTCTTGGGCCTTCCTATCTTAGAGGAGCTTTAGAATACATTCAATAGGAAGATAATCATGAATCAATGGAGGTGTGATAACAGTTAATCTTGTGAACAAATTTAAGAAGCCAGCATTGCTTTCATCCTACTGATGCTAAAACTTCCTCCTTGGCAATGCAGAAAATGTAATGATAAAGTAATATTTTGAAAAATATCACCATTGCAACTTCAATTAGACTGAATACTTGAGTTCTTAAATATGCTCTAGCATATGTATTATTGGGAATTTATTTTTCTACTCTAAAAGTACTTTTGAAATTTTAATGTGTTGGTTTTATGATTTTTACAGCCCTTAAAGAATGTTTAGTACACGTTAAGGCATTGAAAAAAAGTATAAATTGTTTTTCTTTGAATAATGCATCACTTTGGCACAAAGAGTCACATTTAATAAATGGTAAGTCGCTACCCAGGTGGTTGAATATACATATAGAAAGAAGACTAAAGACTATATATATGAATGTATCAGCAGTGATGATTTCTGGATGGTGGGATTATGAGTGATTTTTATGTTTTGTCTTATGATTTTCTGAATCTTCCAGATATGATCATTTATTACTTCTATAATCAGAATAATAAATATAATTGATGATTTAAAGATATATGCATATTTGAATGGTGGTTATCTTTACATCAGTAAACTAACACTAAGTGAAAGTGAAGTCACTCAGTCGTGTCCGACTCTTTGTGACCCTGTGGACTGTAGGCCACCAGGCTCCTCCGTTCATGGGATTCTCCAGGCAAGAATACTGGAGTGGGTTGCTATCTGTTGTACATATACCATAAAACTTCATAAACTGGAATTTTAGAAGCCCATGACTAAAAGTTGTTTACATGAACATCCTAGATAACCTTCCTCCATTAAAAAATTGTCATCCTGCTTATTTAACTTATAGGCAGAGTATATCATATGAAATGCAGGTATATTATCACCCTGCTTATTTAACTTACATGCAGAGTACATCATACGAAATACCAGGCTGGATGAAGCACAAGCTGGAATAAAGATTGCCAGGAGAAATATCAGTAAACTCAGATATGCAAATGACACCACCCTAATGGGAAAAAGCAAAAAGGAATTAAAGAGCCTTAATTTTGAAGGTGAAAGGAAGGTGAAAGAGTAGAGTGAAAAAGCTGACTTAAAACTCAACATTTAGAAAACTAAGATCATGGCTTCTACTCCCATCACTTCATGGCAAATAGATGGGGAAACAATGGAAACAGTGACAGACTTTATTTTCTTAGGCTCTAAAATCACTGTGGATGGTGACTGCAGCCATGAAATTAAAAGATACTTGCTCCTTAGAAGAAAAGCTATGACAAAACTAAACAGCATATTAAAAAGCAGAGACCTTACTTGGCCAACAAATGTCCGTCCAGTCAAAGCTATGGTTTTTCCAGTAGTCACGTGTGGATGTGAGAGCTGGACCATAAAGAAAGCTGAACGCTGAAGAACTGATGCTTTCAGACTGTGGTGCTAGAGAAGACTCTTGAGAGTCCCTGGGACAGCAAGGAGTTCAACCAAGTCAATCCTAAAGGAAATCAACCCTGAATATTCATTGGAAAAATTGATCCTTAAGCTGAAGCTTCAATACTTTGATCACCTGATGTGAAGAGCTGACTCTCTGGAAAAGACCTGGATACTGAGAAAGATTGAAGGCAGGAGGAGAAGGGGATGATAGAGAATGAGATGGTTGGATGACATCACCAACTCAATGGACATGAGTTTGAGCAATCTCCAGGAAATGGTGAAGGACAGGGAAGCCTGGTATGCTGCAGTCAATGGGGTCACAAAGAGGTGGACATGACTGAGCAACTGAACAACAATGATTAAAGATCTCCATTTATTTAAATTTTTTTTCTCCCTTTTTATAAATAATACCCATGAGTACTTAGTATTATTTGACAATTCTGCATTCACTTTTATAATACTATTACTTAAGGTGCCATGTTTGATTGCACAATCTCGTTTAAATCCTGACTCCGTCTCTTAGTAGCTCTGTGACAAGTTTCCTCATCTGTAAAATGGAGGTGAACATATAGTACCTACCTCATAGGTTTTTTTGAGGATTAAATGAATTAACGTCTGTAGAGGTTAAAGCGTCTGCCTCCAATGCGGGAGACCCAGGTTCGATCCCTGGGTCGGGAAGATCCCCTGGAGAAGGAAATGGCAATCCACTCCAGTATTCTTGCCTGGAGAATCCCATGGACGGAAGAGCCTAGTAGGTTACAGTTCACGGGGTCGCAAAGAGTCGGACACGACTGAGCAACTGACATGACACGAAAGAACTATGGTAGTAAGGGGGCTTCCGAGGTGGCGGAGTGGTCAAGAGTCCCCCTGCCAAAGCAGGAGACGCAAGAGACAAGGGTTTGATTCCTGAGTTGCGAAGATCCCCTGGAGGAGGAAATGACAACCCACTCCAGTATTCTTGCCTGGAAAATTTCATGGACAGAGGAACTTGTCGGGCTAGAGTCTGTGAGACCACAGTCGGACACGTCTGAGCGACTGAGTACATGGTAGGTTTTACACCTGACACATAAATTTCTGTATGTGTTTGTTAAATGAAAACTTCTGCCTTCTTTTCATTTGTTTTTAGACTTACATGGATAGTTATCATTGGACTTTGTGGATGAGATGAGAGATGGGAGGTCTGAGAGCAGCAAACTCTAGAAGGTACTGCAGGCCATTCTCAAGCTGCTGCTGCTTAATGCAGAACATGAGATAAGAAGGATGGAGTACTGTGATAGAGAAAGTTTTGTGCTGTATTGATTACTCTCGTTACAAAATGTGCTTCGACATCATGTAACGTGCATGGATAAATGGCTAGTACATTTTATTCCTCTGCTGATTTGATAATTCTGTGCAAAGAGGAATTTAGATTCTAACATGATTTTTCCTAAAAAAAAGATAAAAAGCTTAATTAGTCCCATTTTACTCAATGGTCATATAAATCATGGAAATATTATATTTGTTTCAGAGAAAAGCAGAATTCTTAGAAATTGTAGTTTACTTTATACATATATGCATTTATTATAATGAATTGCAAAATAACTATTGGAGGTTATATCCCAGGTGTGTGGCAGGAAAGTCTGTAGTCTGTGAAAATTTCAAGGAACAATTTCCTGTTTTGTGCGGTCAAGCCATTCAAGATGACTCTTCTCTTGTTCTCTGTGCAGCTTCTGCTCAACCACATGACTGCTTCACTCACATGACTATCCAGTCCTCTGAATCAGAGGGCTTAATCAGCAACTGCCTATGTGCTTGTCCCCTGCCCCAGCTGCTGCTTTCCCTGGTAGCTGATGAGCCAACTTGATGTCAATCCCCCCTATAAAGGGTAGCCTCCTTCCCTAAATAGTGAAGACTGCAGCCATGTGCTGCCTGTTATTTGCCAGACATGGCGGAATGTTGCTCCAGGACCCTTTGCTTTGTATGTATAAGACATCAGACCACTGATGTCTCTGGCGCTGTCTCTGGGCTCTATCTACGGTCTTGAGCCTGGGCAGCTACAAGGCTTGCAGGCCTGTGGGTGCAGCCCAACAATTGGCAAGCCAGCCAAGAGGCCAAGGAAACTCCCACGAGTGCTGTGGTATCAGGAAATAAGGGCAGGGAGTGAAAGGCTGTGTGGGTAACTCTGAGGTGACTAGCATGTGGGCCTGGGGCAGCTGACCACCATGAGACCTGTCTTCCTCTTCCATTATATTGATGATACTCCATAAACCTCAGTCTCTTTCCAGTTAAAAAATAGCCCTGTGCTCATGGCTTATCTGACTGCATGGGGTGGCTGGTGAATACAGATAAAATGCCAGGACTTGGATTACCTATCAAACACTTGGGTGTCACCTGGTCAGGTAAAATAAGCATACTCCCAACCTACCATCCTTAAAAAATAAGCCATTGACACAGGTTTTAGGGATATTAACTCAGGGACAGATTTTAGAATTGGATGTGGCCAGTTACCTTGAAGGGTTTGTTTGGGGCCTGTGGCAATGACAAAATAATAGAGCGCCCTTGGACTCCTGGCCCCAGCTCTGAAGGATGCAGTGTGAGGCAACAGCAATGGTATGTGGCCTACAGTGCCTTACCACAGGTGGAAGACACTGCAGCAGGTCTACCTGAGTCATCAGGCCACAAGAAGAACGACTGTTCAGGGTCTAGACAGCTGTGCACACGTGACACACAGGGCACCCATTGGTACTGATGCCGAGCCAGGATCCCACTTTGCCAGCCAGGAAGTTCATTCATGGGCTGGGCTGATAAGAAGAAATATACTGGTGTTTCCACCTGCCTCACCACCCCACCGCTGCCAGACCAATGGGAAGAATGAAGGGGCTACTTCAACAGTAGTTGAGGTTCCCAACACATGGACACACCCAGGAACAAATGTCCCAGTGCCTGCACTGTGTTAACCCGGAGGCAACCAGGCCACACCATTTGAGTTCAACTGCTGACCACCATAGGACCGCTGCCAACTATGGGTCAGGACAACAAATCACTTTTACCCTGGCTACAGGGTCTATGCTGAGGGGAACATGCTGTTGAAAGGCCGTGGGACTGGCAGGTAAGTCCCCGGTGCTTTGGTTTTGCTGCATCGTGGGGAATAGGATTAAAAAAGGATGTACAGGTTTCATTTGTCTTCTACCTGGCCCCACTTAAGACTCCTAAGGACTAATCTGGGCCTCTACTGGAGACAAGCACCATTGTATTGGGTTGGCCAAAGAGTTCATTTGGGTTTTTCTGTAAGATGCTATGGAAAAACTTGAAGTATTTCAGGCCAACCCAATATTAAGCCTGTGGTCTGTTGTTATGCCACCTCTCCTGGATTTGGCCCTGTCTGCGGGCACTGAGGGTGGACAGGTGGGATAGTGCTACTGGCCAGGACAAAGCCCACGGGCAGGAGTGGTATGACCTACTGTTTGTGAAACATCTCACATTTCATCCCTAGTCTGACCAGAGGGAATCTGTGCACAGCAATGGCCACACTTTAAATGAGTCTGATTGCTGGGTTGACAGCAATCAGAGACGCTCTTGTTGCTCTCTGGACTTGTGTAGAAAACAGACATAAATACCTGGCTTACTTTTGATACTCTTTGGCCGCTTGTGTCTGTACTGCACTTGTGGTATCTGGGTTGCAGTGTACTCTACACACCTCACTTCAGGGATATCTCAGAAGAGGGGTGAACCAACATGGCAAGGGACATGCAGGGTACAGATGACTGGAGTGCATGGTTAGGCCATTCAAGATGGCTGTTTTCTTGTTCTCTGTTCATCCTCTGCTTGACCAGTCCCTGCTTCACTCACATCATTGTCCAATCCTCTGAATCATAGGGCTTAATTAGTAACTGCCTACATGCTTGCCCCCTGCCCCAGCTGCTGGTTTCCCTGGTAACTGATGAGCTAGCCTGACATCAATACTCCCTATAAATGATAGCCTCTTTCTGCCAAGTAACAAAGATTGCCAGGTCCTTCCTACCTGCCATCTGTCAGACATAGTGGGGTGCGGCTCCAGGACCTTTGTTTTGGGTGCTTATTCCCAGTAAGTAAAATCGATCAGTCGTGTCCAACTCTTTGCAGCCCCATGGACTGTAGCCCACCAGGCTCCTCCATCCATGGGATTTTCCAGGCTAGAGTGCTGGAGTGGGTTGCCATTTCCTTCTCCAGGGGATCTTCCCGACTCAGGGATTAAACCCGGGTCTCCTGTGTTGTAGGCAGATGCCTTACCATCTGAGCCACCAGGCTGTGCAGCACAGGAGTGGCTGAGAGGAGATACCCTGCATCCAAGGTAAGGAGCAGCCATGAAGAGATACCCAAGTAAGATGGTAGGCACTGAGAGAGGGCATCAGAGGGCAGACAGACTGAAACCACAATCATAGACAACTAGCCAATCTGATCACATGGACCACAGCCTTGTCTAACTCAGTGAAACTAAGCCATGCCATGTGGGGCCACCCACAACAGACAGATCATGGTGGAGAGGTCTGACAGAATGTGGTCCACTGGAGAAGGGAATGGCAAACCACTTCAGTATTCTTGCTTTGAGAACCCCTTGAACAGGCAAAAAGGCAAAAAGATAGGACACTGAAAGATGAACCCCCCAGGTCAGTAGGTGCCCAATATGCTACTGAAGATAGTGGAGAAATAACTTCAGAAACAATGAAGCTATGGAGACACAGCAAAAACAACACCCAGTTGTGGATGGGTGATNTTGAACAGGCAAAAAGGCAAAAAGATAGGACACTGAAAGATGAACCCCCCAGGTCAGTAGGTGCCCAATATGCTACTGAAGATAGTGGAGAAATAACTTCAGAAACAATGAAGCTATGGAGACACAGCAAAAACAACACCCAGTTGTGGATGGGTGATAGAAGCAAGGTCCAAGGCTGTAAAGAGCAATATTGCCTAGGAACCTGGAATGTTAGGTCCATGAATCAAGGAAAATTGAAAGTGGTCAAACAGGAGATGGCAAGAGTGAGCACTGACATTCTAGGAATCAGCGAACTAAGATGGACTGGAATGGGTGAATTTAACTCAGATGACCATTGTATCTACTACTGTGGGCAGGAATCCTTAGAATAAATGGAGCAGCCATCATTGTCAACAAAAGATTCTGAAACACAGTACTTGGAGGTAAACTCAAAATGACACAATGATCTCTGTTCGTTTCCAAGGCAAGCCATTCAGTATCATGGTAATCCAAGTTTATGCCCCAACAAGTAATGCTAAAGAAGCTGAAGTTGAACAGTTCTATGAAGACCTACAAGACCTTTTAGAACTAACACCCAAAAAAGATGTCCTTTTCATTATAGG
>SJYT01033867.1:6225-91923 GCA_006410635.1 Cephalophus harveyi
GGTTTGACACATATATTGTGAAATTATTAGTACAGTAGGTTTAGTAAGCATCCATCATCTCATATAAATATAATAAAAAGAAAGAGCAAAAAAGAAAGTTATTTGTAATGAAAACTCTCAGGGTTTACTGAAGTTTATATTTCTGTGGTCAAAGAGAATGTTTTCTTTACATATAAAAATCTTAAAAACAGGTTCATAAATTCTGTAAGATTGGGTTTCATGAGGTAGTTCCCCAAAGATGGTAATAAAAAGGAGTGGAGTATTTGACATTGACTAGTTTATGAACTGTGGTGCTGGAGAAGACTCTTGAGAGTCCCTTGGACTGCAGGGAGATCAAACCAGTCAATCCTAAAAGAAATCAATCCTGAATATTCATTGGAAGGATTGATGCTGAAGCTGAAGCTCCAGTACCTTGGCCACCTGATGCAAAGAGCCAACACATTGGAAAAGACTCTGTTGCTGGGAAAGATTGAAGGCAGGAGGAGAAGGGGATGACCGAGGATGAGATGGTTGGATGGCATCACCGACTCAATGGACATGAGTTTGAGTGAACTCCAGGAGTTGGTGATGGACAAGGAGGCCTAGTGTGCTGCAGTCCATGGGGTCGCAAAGAGTTGGACATCACTGAGCAACTGAAAAACAACAGCTCATGTTCATGAGCGTGCTTATAAGACTGCTGGTCGGGGGCAGTCAGCTTCTATCAGAATTGTCCTTTGTGAGTGCTCTTGATGAATGCCTAAGGCTTTCCTAAAGTGAACGACTGCCCCACTTGAAGCACTGCAATGTCAACCGTAATGAGTAGACTTGTTAGCCTCTTCTTCCAGGTAGCCCATGTCCTTCATCTGTAGGTATTAATTTGATTTCGAGCCAATAATTATTTTAAGTGGCCCCTGATGGTGAAATAGATGTCTTCCTGTGTGGTAAAAGGAACACTTCTAAGTTTCTGAGTGATTTCTGTCACTCCCCAAAGAATTTCCTGTCAGTGATGACATTTGGCCTCATAATTTATTCTGTTTCTGAAGCCTCCCTTCAGTAGCTCTGAGACTGGAAAGCGTCTGTTGTCTTAGAGCCGCTTCTGTCAACATCTGCTGCCAATATTTTGCTTGAAGTGTCCCAACTTCTCTCAAAAACAACAAGATCCCCTTCATAGGACCCCATGCTGGGTCATTTTACTGGAAATAATGTCAAACTCATAAAATTTCATAGGGGCACAATTTTCAAAATAATTAATGAGGAAACTTTTTAAGATATGATTGGGATGACACTGGAAATTTTGATACAGTGTTACCTTAAATTAATAGAAGAGAATGCATTTTTATTTCATAAATAATTCAACTATAGTATAAAAACACCCAGAAGGGAAACATCAAAATTATGACAGTTATTGGACTCAGTAGTGAGTTACAGGTTCCTTCCCTCTGCATTGTATTTTGCAAATATTATAAAATAATTACTTTTGGAAAAAATCTTTAAAATATGAAAGTAACGGTTATATCCATAAATAATAAGCATAAAGAAAACTATTATAAAAAGAATATCTTTTGACTGTAACCATATAATATTAGTATAATACTCATTTTCTCTATGACATTTGCATTATTTACCTATTACTGTATAATTTACTTTGTAGTTATATAAGGATCCTTTTTCCTTCTTCATGGTTTCAGTTTTTTTTTTTACATATTTATTTGTTAGCTCTTAGTTGAGGCAAGCGGTTCACTAGCTGCAGCTCATGACCAGACGGAACATACATCCCCTGTATTCGAATGCAGATTCTTAACCACTGGACCTCCAGGGAAGTCCCTTGACTTCAGTTCTTGGGTGTGTGTGTGTGTGTCTTATTTATATCCTTCCCCTTGCTCCTCTTCCTGTTTGTCTGTACTTTAATATGAAGGTGCAAACGAAAGAAGACATTGGAAAGCTCTGCTGGAAAACAGCATGTCAGTTGAGATTAATCGTTTTCAAGCTTTTTGATTTCAGGGCTCCTTTACACTTTTCAAAACTATCAAGAACTCAAAAAAAAAAATGTTGCTTATACCTATTACAGTTTATGGTATTTGAAATTATTGAATTTGTTTAAAGGACTCCCAAGGTAGAGTTAATGGTAAAGAATCCGCCTGCCAGTGCAGGAAATGCAAGACTCAGGTTCCATCCCTGGGTCAGGGAGATCACCTGGAGATGGCAATGGCAACCCACTCCAGTATTCTTGCCTGGGAAATCCCATGGACAGAGGAGCCTGGTGGGCTACAGTCCATGGTTTCACAAAGAGTTGGATATGACTGAGCGACTAAGCCCAATTTGTATAAATAATAATAAAACCATGGAAATATTAACCTAAATGATATTTATGAAAACAACCACATTTTCCAAACAAGCAAAAACTAGCAAGAAGGATAGAATTGCTTTATATCTTTGAAGCTCTCTTTAATGCTTTATCAAATGGAACACAGCTGAATTTTCATATATGCTTCTACTATTGCTACATCACACATCATGTTGCCTGTGGAAAAAGCTACACTTAATCTATTGGAAATGAGGCTTTAAAAAAAAGAATGAAAAAATAACAATGGCATCTTAGTATTATGAAGTAGTTTTGACCTTGTAAACTCCTTGAAAGCTCCCTGAAATACCGACCACATTTTGAAAATTGCTGGCCGAAGATAGATGTTTTATTTTGGTAGCTGTATGATACTCCATGTTAATGCATGTACCCTGTTTATAAAACTGCTCTTCAGATGAATATTTTCATTGCCTTAAGGTCTCTTTTTCCTTACAAACAATGCAGCAATGGATATCATTATAAAGATATATTTGTCATATAAATGCTTGGGTATATGTAAAGAATGACTATATAAAAGTGAATTATTGTGTTAAAAGTCATGCATACTTCACACAGTATGATAAGGTTCATCCATTTTGCTGCAAATGGCATTATTTCATTTATTTCATTATTTTTTCTCTGTGTGTATGCAGTTGTGTCCAATTCTTTGCAACCCCATGGACTGTAACCCATGAGGCTCCGCTGTCCATGGAATTTTTCAGGCAAGAATACTGGAGTGGGTTTTCCTTTCCTCCTCCAGGGTTCATTCTTTTTATGGCTGAGTAATATTCCACTGTATATTGTGCCACATCTTCTTTATCCGTTCACCTGTCAGTGGGTTCGTTTGCTTGTGTGTCTTTACTATTGAGAATAGTGCTGCTGTGAGCATAGAGGTGCACACAGCCAGACAGAGAAAGACAAATATATGATATCATTTATAGAGACCCTGATGCTGGGAAAGATCGAAGGCAGGAGAAGGGCACAGCAAAGGATGAGATGGTTGGATGGCATCACCAACTCAATGGACATGAGTGTGAGCCAGCTCCAGGAGTTGGTGATCGACAGCGAGGCCTGGCGTGCTGCGGTTCATGGGGTCGCAATGGACACAACTGAGCGACTGAACTGAACTGTTGTGTGGAATCTAAAAAAGTTATACAAATAACATTTTATACAAATGAACTCATTTACAAAACAAAACAAATTTATAAAACAAAAAGAGACTTGCAGATAGAGAAAACAAACTTATGATTATGAAATGGAAAAGAAGGGGACAGAAATCAATTAGGAGTGTAGGATTAATATAAAATAGGTAACAATGACTTCCTGCTTATGGCACAGGAACTATACTCAACAGCTTCTAATAATCAATAAGGAAAAGAATCTGAAAAACCACATATAAACATATAAAAGTAATGCTCAAAATTCTCCAAGCAACTCTTCAGCAGTACGTGAACCATGAAATTCCAGATGTTCAAGCTGGTTTTAGAAAAAACAGAGGAACCAGAGATCAAATTGTCAACATCCACTGGTTCATGGAAAAAGCAAGAGAGTTCCAGAAAAACATCTATTTCTGCTTTATTGACTATGCCAAAGCCTTTGACTGTGTGGATCACAAGAAACTGTGGAAAATTCTGAAAGACACCTGAAACTAACACATTATAAACTAACTATACTTCATTTTTTTAAGTTATACATATTTTAAAGTAGAATGCATTGACCCTTTAAAAAATATTTTTGTAAATATTTAATTCAGTCAAAACAATATCACTCTGTTTCCCTAGCTCTTTGAAATACTAAAGAAAAATACATGTTGTAGGCGTATGTCTCAAAAATATTTTTCCTAATCAATACTTTTACAGTTTTTGATAGGTTTTCTTCAATCTCATGGCTTGGAGTTTCAGTACTGTCTACATTTTATAGACTGTGCCCTCCTCCATTGGTTTTAATATTTTGGGAGCATCTACAGCAGTGCTAATCAAACACTCTTTTTCTCCATTTCTATTTACTGGAAATCCCCAATATAATGCATTGAGATATAGAAATTTTTAAAGATTTATGCTGTGGTTTTGAAAAGTTCATCAGGAAATGATAGTTTATATAATTGCAATTATATATCAAACTGGATAAATTCCAAAATTTTAATAATTCTGAAAAATGTCCTGAGGCAAAATCTGTTCCACTTTCACAAGTGTTTCCATTTTCTTGTTAGGTAGAAGAGACACAATCTGAAATCCAACTCTAATTTTCCCCAAGGCCTAAGAGAGAAGACCTTAGTAATTAGTTGTCTTTTTTCATCCAACCACTTAGTGTCTTCCTTTTTTTTTTTTTTTTGCCACTGAATGCAAAAAAAAAAAAATGTAGATTTCCATAAGGAGAATATTCTCCTCTCAAATGGCTGTTCTTAGACCTTCCGTTGTACTTTACCTTCAATTCATTCTTTGCAATATTACACACCTTTTCACAGTATAAGAGTGTTCCTTCGTTAAAAACTTATTTAAACATATTGAGTTTTCCTTTTTTTAATTAATTTATTTCTTTTTTAAATATAAATTTATTTATTTTAATTGGAGCTTAATTACTTTGCAATATTGTATTGGTTTTGCCATGCATCAACATGAATTGAAGGATAATTGCTTTATAGAATTTTGCTGTTTTCTGTCAAACCTCAACATGAATCAGCCATAGGGAAATGGGAGGGAGTTTCAAAAGGGAGTTTGCCTTTTTTGAGAACTACCCATGTTATGTCATTATTGAAAGCATCCTGGGATCAAATCTAATTAAAAATATAATTTTTATCACATGTTGAAGAAATTATATAAGCGAAACTTCTTTAAGACTTGTCTTTAAAGCTTTGTTCACAGTACAGCTTATTTCTTAACACTCAGTCTGGACACTGAGATATAAAAAGGCCATGAGCATTTGAATAGGTGACAAGTGTAGCTAATGTACGCTCACTATTTTAGTTTGTCCACCATGTACTGGATCTTTTTTTTTTTTTTTTGGCCATGCTGCATAGCATGCAGGGTCCTAGTTCCCTGATCAGGGGTGGAAATTGTACCCCATGCATTGGAAACACAGAGTCCTAACCACTGAACTGCCAGGGAAGTCCTCCGTGTGCCAGACATTATTTGATGTGATTTAATGGCTCAGAGAAGGCGATGGCACCCCACTCTGGTACTCTTGCCTAGAAAATCCCATGGATGGAGGAGCGTGGTAGGCTGCAGTCCTTGGGGTCGCTAAGAGTCGGACACGACTGAGCGACTTCACTTTCACTTTTCACTTTCATGCATTGGAGAAGGCAATGGCAATCCACTCCAGTGTCCTTGCCTGGAGAATCCCAGAGACAGGGGAGCCTGGTGGGCTGCCGTCTATGGGGTCACACAGAGTTGGACACGACTGAAGCGACTTAGCAGCAGCAGCAGAAACAATGGCTCAAATAGATATTTGCTGAATGAATAAATAATAAGTACTGCTACTGTTATTACTGTTGTTGTGTTATACCAATTCTAGCAAATTCTCTACCTCTTTTTCTTTCGTTTACTTCCCTCTGTGGTAAGTAGAATAATAGCACTTTACAGGCATCCATGTCACAGTCCCCAGAACTTATAAACATATTACCTAACCTGGTAAAAAGGACTTTGTAGATGTGATTCAGTCAGTATCTTGGGATAAAGAGATTACCGTGGACTTTTCTGATGGGTTCAATGTAATCACAAGGGTCCTTATGAGAGGAAGGCATGAGGACCTGAGGATTAGGAAATGTGAGGGGGGCACTACAGGTCAAGGAATGCAGACAGCTTCTAGAAGCTGAAAAGACAAGAAAGCAGATGTTACCCAGAAGCCTCCGGAAGGAATTCGGTTCTACTGACCCTTTGATTATAGAGTTGTGACCTTCAGAACCATGGGAGAATAAATTTGTATTGTGGAAGCCACTGAGTCTGGGGAAACTTGTTGTAGTAGCAAAGGGCATCTAATACTCCCCTTAAGCTTTTATTTCTTTCTGTATTTCATGCCACTAAATGTTGCCTCCAGAACCAAACATCTGTAGCAGGGCTTAAGACTTAGACTAGTGATATGCGGAGTTCACATTTTAGTTCACTTTGCTGTAGGACGTATTTTGCTGTTGGTACAATGAGTGAGCTGTACCTTATATCAGCTCTAAGACCTTTCCTGTCTTTGTCACATGAATGTAAACACATGCAAATCAAAGAATGCTGCCCACTTTCAGACGAACAAGTTGTCCTTGAATTTCACACCTGCAGAACTTAGCCTCATATCTCTATTGGAAAATAGCATTAAATTTAATTTAAAATTTAAAGGTGCAGAATCATGAAGATAAGCAATGCAAGGCTCCAGTGATTTTTGTGTTATCAATATAGATTTAATCTAAAATACTGAAATGATGTTCATAGGTATATATTTAGCTTATGTATGTTTATTCAAGTAGCCACTGAGGTGTGTTTCATTGTCCACAATCTATAACCAAAATCCTTTTGCTGTAGTGTACATATAATTTATCAAAACCATTGACATTAACTAAGATTTTGTTTTATGTCTTCATTAATGGAAAAGGAATTGTTCCTGCTTTTCTTTATCCTATGTGTCTTGGAGTATAGAGAACCAAATGTTAATGACTGGTCTCAATTAGTCTGCTAACAGAAAGTACAATTGATTTCTCTGAGGGGTGGGAAAACTACTGACCAAAACACTCAGATGAATTCTTCCTTTGGTTCACATTAAAAATATGTCTTTTTACATTCTTTCTTCTTCATAATCATTCCATCTATACCAGGAAGAACACAAATACATGTGGTACAAATTCCCTGGTTATGTAAATATTGTTCTAACTGTAAAATAACTGACCATTTTTACTGATGGGCTGAGAAGACTCTTTGCATTACTTTGCTTATAATTGGTTCCCATGGGGACCTGCACAATCCTTGATTTCTGATAAAGTGCAAACCAGTGGGGGAGTTATAAATTATAATGCAATTATGACTGAGCCAAGCAATGCATTCTCACAAGAAACTATTAGAGCACTGGGTCTAAGGGTTGTTAGGAAACAGAGTCCAGAAATATCACCATGAACTAATGTGTGACTTGGTCATATCTCTTGGTGAGATAATAAGATTTTAGTTGTCCCTTAGTCCACACTTTCTCTAGGGGTTATGCAGTGTAAGTCAATGTGATGAATATCACCACTGAATAATTTAAACTATTTTCCTCTAAAGAGAAGAGCCCACTGGTGGGACTGAACACAGTCCTCAGTGAAACATTTAGATTTTGGGTTCAGATACCCTGGCATTCCCATCCGCTTACTGACTATGTGATTCTGAAGGACTGATTTGTCACTAAGAATTATTTATATAATCTATAAAATGGAGCGAGTAATACACTTCATTGAATTGTTTTAGGAATTAAATGAGATGGTGTATCTGAATTGATTCAAGTCAGATGTAGCATGAAGTGGTAATGAGTACGTTATCAAATATCAGTGGTTTAACTCCTAAAAAATGTTATCCCTTGTTCATGTTATAAAGTAGGGTCTTGGGAGCTCTGGTGCACAGTGAGTAGGAAGCAGAGTGAGGAGAAGTTGCGCCGCCTATAGAAACCCTGGCCTCCAAGGGTTGTCTCTGATGACAAGGCAGCATCAGTCCTGGAGAAGGGCCCAGCAGGCCAGGAGGCTGGTTCAGAAGGCACACGGGTCTCGTTTGTTGGTACCTATATATCAGAATTAGATGCTCACGGCTTCTAATGGTGGCGCTAGTGGTAGAGAACTCGCCTGCCAATGCAGGAAATGTTAAGAGACGCAGGTTAGATCCCTGGGTTGCGAAGATCTCCTGGAGTAGGAAATGGCAACCCATCCCAGTATTCTTGCTTAGAGAATCCCATGGACATAGGAGTTTGGTGGGTTGCAGTTAATAAGATCAGGAAGAGTTGGACATGACTGAAGTGACTTAGCACACACATGCCAGACAGACTTGGAAACAAAAGAAGACTGGAAATACGGGTATTTATAGGCATGGTCTTACCCATAGCATCTGAAATACCTAGCAAGATGCCTGGCACATAATTAGAATAGCTTGATAAATGTTAGTGATTGTCTTGCTGCCAGTCATGATCATCACCATCATTTTCACCACACCGTCATTATCGCCTCCACCGCCACCACCATCATCATCACAATTACTTGGCAGGACATTTGCAGTTAAGAATCTACCACTTACTCTATGACTTCAGGCAAGCTTTTAAACCTCTCTGAACCTCCATTTCTCCCATTGTAAAACTGGATCGCCTCATCAGACTATTACAGGCACTAGCTGAAATAAAGTGCGATCATGTAGCGCTCCCTCCAGAAAGATGGGGGGTTTGTTGTCACTGCACATTTTTACTCTTCATTGGATCTGCCAGTTGCTTCAAACCATTTAAATGGTTATTTGTGAGTGCTTTTAATATAATGGTGTTAAGACCCCCTTGATTCATTTTAGCTTTTATAAGCTAATAAAATATTGATTTCTCCATTTGTGGCAGATACACATAATTATCAGTTATTCTCTAAGCAGGTGTTTATTAAGTGTTCACTGAATTCTAGAGGCTAGGGATGAACAATAAACAAGATAGACAAAATCGTTGCCTTCATGGAATTTGGGTTCTGGAACACTGAAAAGGGAAACAGGAAATAGAAAAGCAATGGTAAATGAACTGTGTAATTTCTGATCATGATAATTCCCTTGAATAAAAAAAAAAAAAAGGACACAGGAAGATTTGCTAAACACTGGTGAATATTTCATTTTGTATAATCTGGGATGGCCTCTCTGAAGAAGCAACGTTTCAGCTGAAATGTAAATGACATAAAAGTATTTGGCAGAAGAGCCTGCCTGGCTGAGTTCTGAGTACAAACCACCTTCACTCATTAAATGTCACTAGACCAGAGTGAGCAGTGAGCACAATAGTTAGAAATGAAGTTGTGGTGATAAATAGAGACATTTGCTATGAAAAAAGTTTAATTTTCTTTTTTCTCAATTTGATGAAAAACTATCAGAGATTTTCAAGCAAGAGAAGGACTCAACCTGATTTTTACTTTACAAAGATCACTGAGTAGGTCATGAAAAAACAGGAATAGGGGCTGTTGCAGAATCCCAGAAAGAGACAGTGGTACTTTAAAAAAAAATTGAATTATAGTTGATTTACAATGTTGTATTAACTTCTGCTGTACAACAAAGTGACTCATATATATAAAAGTATATATAGATATGTTCTTTTATATTATCTTCCATTATGGTTTATCATAGACTATCAAATATAGTTCTCTGTACTATACAGTAGGACCTTCTGGTTTATCCATTCTATACATAATGGCTTACATCTGCTAACCCCTTATTTCTTTGTTGTTTGGTCATGTCCAACTCTTTGTGACCCCACAGACTACAGCATGCCAGGTTTGTTTGTCCTTCACTATCTCCCAGAATTTGCCCAAACTCATGTCCACTGAGTCAATGATATCATCCAATTGTCTCATTCTCTGTGGTCCCCTTCTCCTCTGGCCCTCAATCTTTCCCAGCACGAGGGTCTTTTCCAATGAGTCGGCTCTTTGCATTAGGTAGCCAGAGTGTCGGAGCTTCAGCATCAGTCCTTTCAATGAATATTCAGGGTTGATTTCCCTTAGGATTGACTGGTTTGACCTCCCTGCAGTCCAAGAGACTCTCAAAAGTTTTCTTCAGCACCACAATTCAAAAACATCAGTTCTTCGGCATTCACATCCATACATGACTACTGGAAAAAACATAGCTTTGACTACATAAAACTTTGTCAGCAAAGTGATCTCTCTGGTTTTTAATACTCTGTCTAGGTTTGTCATAGTTGTCCTTTCAAGGAGTAAGCATCTTTTAATTTCATAGCTGAAATCACTGTCCACAGTGACTTTGAAGCTCAAGAAAATGAAATCTGTCATTGTTTCCACTTTTTCCCACTTCTACATGCCATGAAGTGATGGGACCTGACGCCATGGTCTAGTGTTTTGAATGTTAAGGGTTTTGGTTTTTTTTTTTTTTAATTTTTTTATGAAGGATGATTGCTTTACAGAATTTGGCTGTTTTCTGTCAAATCTCAACATGAACTAGCCATAGGTATACATATATCCCCTCCCTTTTGAAACTCCCTCCTGTCTCCCTCCCCATCCCAGTCCTCTAGGTTGATACATAGCCCCTGTTTGAGTTTCCTGAGACATACACCAAATTCCCGTTGACTATCTATTTTACATATGGCAATGTAAGCTTCCATGTTACTCTGTCCATATGTCTCACCCTCTCCTCCCCTCTCCCCATGTCCATAAGTCTATTCTCTATGTCTATTTCTCCTTTGCTGCCCTCTAAGAAAATTCTTCAGTACCATTTTTCTAATTTCCATATATATGCATTAGAATACGATATTTATCTTTCTCTTTCTGATTTACTTCACTCTGTATAATAGGCTCTAGATTCATCCACCTCATTAGGACTGACTCAAATGCATTCCTTTTTATGGCTGAGTAATATTCCATTGTGTATATGTACCACAGCTTCTTTATCCATTCATCCATCGATGGACATCTAGGTCGCTTCCACATTCTAGCTGTTGTAAATAGTGCTGCAATGAACAATGGGATACTTGTGTCTTTCTCAACTTTGGTTTCCTCAGGGTATATGCCGAGGAGTGGGATTGCTGGGTCATATGGTGGTTTTATTCCTCATTTTTTAAGGAATCTCCATACTGTCTTCCATCGTGGCTGTATCAATTTACATTCCCACAGACAGTGCAAGAACATTCCCTTTTCTCCACACCCTTTCCAGAATTTATTGTTTCTAGAATTTTTGATAATGGCCATTTTGACTGGCATTAGGAGATATCTCATTGTAGTTTTGATTTGCATTTCTCTAATAATGAATGATGTTGAGCATCCTTTCATGTGTTTGTTAGCCATCTGTATGTCTTCTTTGGAGATATGTCTATTTAAGTCTTTTTCCACTTCTTGCTTGTGTTGTTTGTTTTTCTGGTATTGAGTTATATGAGCTGCTTGTATATTTTGGAAATCAATCCTTTGTCAGTTGTTTCATTTGCTATTATTTTCTCCCATTCTGAGGGTTGTCTTTCCACCTTGCTTATAGTTTCCTTTGCAAAAGCAAAAGCTTTTAAGTTGAATCAGGTTCCACTTCTTTACTTTTGTTTTTTATTTCCATTACTCTAGGAGGTGGGTCACAGAGGATCTTGCTTTGATTTATGTCATTGAGTGTTCTGCCTATGTTTTTCTCTAAGAGTCAAGATATACAAGAGAAGTAAAGATCTACAAAATCAAACCCCAAACAATTAAGAAAATGACAATAGGAACATATATATCAATAATTACTTTAAATGTAAACAAATTAAATGCTCCAACCAAAAGACACCACCTGGCTGAAGGGATACAAAAACAAGACCCACATATATGTTGTCTATAAGAAACCCACTTCAGATCTAAAGACACATATAGATTGAAAGTGAGATGATGGAAAAATATATTCCATGCAAAGGGAAGCAAAAGAAAACTGGAGTAGCAATCCTCATATCAGACAAATAGACTTTAAAATAAAGAAGATTATAAGAGATACAGAGGACACTACATAATGATCAAGGGATCAATCCAAGAGAAAGACATAACAACTGTAAATATGCACCCAACATAGGAGCACCTCAATATATAAGACAAACATTAACAGACATAAAAGGAGAAATTGACAGTAACACAAAAATAGTGGGAGACTTTAACATCCCACTCATACCAATGGACAGATCATCAGAACAGAAAATTAGTAAGGAAACACAAGTCTTAAATGATACATTAGATAAGATGTATCTCATTAATATCTTCAGGATTTTCATCCAAATGCAGAAGAATACACTTTCTTCTCAAGTATACATGAACATTTTCCAGGAAAGACCACATCTTGGGTCACAAATAAAACTTCAGTAAATTTAAGAAAATTGAAATCATATCAAATATCTTCTCCGACCACAGTGCTATGAGACTAGATATCAATTACAAGAAAAAAGAAAACAGTAAAGAACACAAACACATGGAGATTAAACAATATGTTTCTAAATAACCAACAGATTGCTGACAAAAGCAAAAGGGAAATCAAAAAGTTTCTGGAACAAATGACAATGAAAACACAACTCAAAACCTGTGGGATACAGAAAAAGCAGTTCTAAGAAGGAAGTTTATAGCAATACAATCCTATCTCAATAAACAAGAAAAACATCAAATAGACAACCTAACTTTACACCTAAAACAACTGGAAAAAGAAGAACAAAAAAAACTCCAAAATTACTAGAAGGAAAGAAATCATAAAAGATCAGAGCAGAAATAAATGAAAAATAAATGAAAGAAATAATAGTGAAGATTAATAAAACTAAAAGCTGGTTATTTGAGAAGATAAACAAAACTGACAAACCTTTAGCCAGCCTCATCAAGAAAAAAAGAGAAAAGAATCAAATCAACAAACTTAGAAATGAAGAAGGAGATGTTACAACAGACAATGCAGAAATACAAAGGATTATAAGAGACTATTATGAACAACTATATGGCAAAAAAAATGGATAACATGGAAGAAATGGACAGATTCGTAGAAAAGTTCCATCTTCCAAAACTGAACCAGGAAGAAATAGAAATTATGAACCACCCAATTATAAGCACTGAAATTGAAGCTATGATCAAAAATCTCCCAATAAACAAAAGCCCAGGACCAGATGGCTTCACAGGAGAATTCTATCAAACATTTAGAGAAGAGCTAATGCCTATCCTTCTAAAACTCTTTTGAAAACTTGCAGAGGAAGGAACACTCCCAGACTCATTCTATGAGGCCAACATCACCATGATACAAAAACCAGACAAAGAAAACACACAGAAAAGAAAACTACAGGTCAATATCACTGATGAACATAGATGCAAAAATCCTCAACAAATTCTAGCAAACAGAATTCAGAAACACATCAAAAAGCTGATACACCATGATCAAGTTTGGTTCATTCCAGCAATGCAAGGATTCTTTAATATATGCATGCCAATCAATGTTATAAACCATATTAACAAATTGAAAGATAAAAACTATATGATAATCTTAGTAGATGAAGCAAAAGTCTTTGACAAAATTTAGCATCCATTTATGATTAAAACTCTTCAAACAGTGGGCATAGAAGGAGCCTACCTCAACAAAGTAAAGACTATATATGATAAACCTACAGCAAACATTATTTTCAATGGTGAAAAACTGAAAGCATTCCTCCTAAGATCAGGAATAAGACAAGGGTGTCCACTTTCATCACTATTATTCAACATAGTTTTGGAAGTCCTAGCTACAGCAATTAGAGAAGAAAAATAGATTTTAAAATATAGATCAGAAAAGAAGAAGTAAAACTCTCACTGTTTGCAGATGACATGACATTGTACACAGAAAACCCTAAAAATAGTATCAGAAAATTACTAGAGCTGATCAGTGAATTAAGCAAAGTTGCAGGATATAAAATCAATATGCAGAAATCACTTGCATTTCTAAATACTAACAGTGAAAAATCAGAAACAGAAATTAAGGAACAAATACCATTCACCATTGCAACAAAAAGAATAAAATATCAGGAATAAACTTAAGGAGACAAAAGAACTGTACACAGAAAATTATAAGACACTGATGAAAGAAATGAAAGATGACATAAACAGTTGGAGAGATATTCCATGTTCCTGGGTAGGAAGAATCAACATTGTGAAATTGATTTTACTACAAAATGCAATCTACAGATTCAGTGCTATCCCTATCAAGTTACCAATGGCATTTTTCACAGTAAACTAAAAAACTTTGCAATTCATATGGAAACACAAAAGACCCTGAATAGCCAAAGCAGTCTTGAGAAAGAAGAATGAAGCTAGAGGAATCAAACTTCCTTACTTCAGATTATACTACAAAGCTACAGTCATCAAGACGGTATGGTACTAGCACAGAAACAAATATAGACCAATGGAACAAGATATAAAGCCCATAAATAAACCCATGTACCTATGAGTACCTTATTTTTGACAAAGGAGGCAAGAATATACAATGGGGAAATACAGCCTCTCCAATAAATGGTGCTGGGAAAACTGGACAGCTACATGTAAAAGAATGAAATTAGACCACTTTATAACACCATACACAAAGATAAACTCAAAATGGATCAAAGACCTAAATATAAGACCAGAAACTATAAACTCTTAGAGGAAAACATAGGCAGAACACTTGATGACATAAATTAAAGCGAGATCCTCTATGACTCACCTCATAGCATAATGGAAATAAAAAAATAAAGAAGTGGAACCTGATTAAACTTTAAAGATTTTGCTTTTGCAAAGGAAACTATAAGCAAGGTGGAAAGACAACCCTCAGAATGGGAGAAAATAATAGCAAATGAAACAACTGACAAAGGATTGATTTCCAAAATATACAAGCAGCTCATACAACTCAATACCAGAAAAACAGACAACCCAAGCAAGAAGTGGAAAAAGACTTAAACAGACATTTCTTCAAAGAAGACATACAGATGGCTGCTGCTGCTGCTAAGTCGCTTCAGTCGTGTCCAACTCTGTGCGACCCCATAGACAGGAGCCCAACAGGCTCCCCTGTCCCTGGGATTCTCCAGGCAAGAACACTGGAGTGGGTTGCCATTTCCTTCTCCATTGTGTGAAAGCGAAAAGTGAAAGTGAAGTCGCTCAGTCGCATCCGACTTCTAGCGACCCCATGGACTGCAGCCTACCAGGCTCCTCCATCCATGGGATTTTCTAGGCAAGAGTACTGGAGTGGCTTGCTATTGCCTTCTCCGACAGATGGCTAACAAACACATGAAAGGATGCTCAACATCATTCACTATTAGAGGAATGCAAATCAAAACTACAATGAGATATCTCCTAACACCAGTCAGAATGGAGAAGCTCTATACAGTCAGCAAAAACAAGACCAGGAGCTAACAGTGGCTCAGATCATGAACTCCTTATTACCAAATTCAGACTCAAACTGAAGAAAGTAGGGAAACCCACTAGACCATTCAGGTAGGAAATAAATCAAATCCCTTATGATTATACAGTGGAAGCGAGAAATAGATTTAAGGGACTAGATCTGATAGACAGAGTACCAGATGAACTAAGGACAAAGGTTTGTGACATTGTACAGGAGACAGGGATCAAGACCATCCCTATGGAAAAGAAATGCAAAAAAGCAAAATGGCTGTCTGGGGAGGCCTTACAAATAGCTGTGAAAAGAAGAGAAGCAAAAAGCAAAGGAGAAAAGGAAAGATATAAGCATCTGAATGCAGAGTTCCAAAGAATAGCAAGAGGAGATAAGAAAGCCTTCCTCAGCAATCAGTGCAAAGAAATAGAGGAAAACAACAGAATAGGAAAGACTAGAAATCTCTTCAAGAGAATTAGAGATACCAAGGGAACCTTTCATACAAAGATGGGTTTTATAAAGGACAGAAATGGCATGGACCTAACAGAAGCAGAAGATATTAAGAAGAGGTGGCAAGAATACACAGAAGAACTGTACAAAAAAAAAGCTTCACGACCTAGATAATCACGATGGTGTGATCACTAATCTAGAGCCAGACATCCTGGAATGTGAAGTCAAGTGGGCCTTAGAAAGCATCACTATGGACAATGCTAGTGGAAGTAATGGAATTCCAGTTGAGCTATTTCAAATCCTGAAAGATGATGCTGTGAAAGTGCTACACTCAATATGCCAGCAAATTTGGAAAACTCAGCAATGGCCACAGGACTGGAAAAGATCAGTTTTCAATCCAATCCCAAAGAAAGGCAATGCCAAAGAATGATCAAACTACCGCACAATTGCACTCATCTCACACACTAGTAAAGTAATGCTCAAAATTCTCCAAGCCAGGCTTCAGCAATACATGAACCGTGAACTTCCAGATGTTCAAGCTGGTTTTAGAAAAGGCAGAGGAACCAGAGATCAAATTGCCAACATCTGCTGGATCATGGAAAAAGCAAGAGAATTCCAGAAAAACATCTATTTCTGCTTTATTGACTATGCCAAAGCATTTAATTGTGTGGATCACAATAAACTGTGGAAAATTCTGAAAGAGATGGGAATACCAGACCACCTAACCTGCCTCTTGAGAAATCTGTATGCAGGTCAGGAAGCAAAAGTTAGAACCGGACATGGAACTACAGACTGGTTCCAAATAGGAAAAGGAGTCCGTCAAGGCTGTATATTGTCACCCTGCTTATTTAACTTCTATGCAGAGTACATCACAAGAAACGCTGGGCTTCAAGAAGCACAAGCTGGAATCAAGATTGCCGGGAGAAGTATCAATAACCTCATATATGCAGATGACACCATCCTTATGGCAGAAAGTGAAGAGGAACTAAAAAACCTGCTGATGAAAGTGAAAGAGGAGAGTGAAAAGGTTGGCCTAAAGCTCAACATTCAGAAAACGAAGATCATGCCACCTGGTCCCATCACTTCATGGCAAATAGATGGGGAAATAGTGGAAACAGTGTCAAACTTTTTTTGGGGGGGGGGCTCCAAAATCACTGCAGATGGTGATTGCAGCCATGAAATTAAAAGACGCTTACTCCTTGGAAGGAAAGTTATGACCGACCTAGATAGCACATTAAAAAGCAGAGATATTACTTTGCCAACAAAAGTCCATCTAGTCAAGGCTATGGTTTTTCCAGTGGTCATGTATGGATGTGAGAGTTGGACTGTGAAGAAAGCTGAGCGTTGAAGAATTGATGTTTTTGAACTGTGGTGCTGGAGAAGACTCTTGCAAGTCCCTTGGACTGCAAGGAGATCCAATCAGTCCATCCTAAAGGAGACCAGTCCTGGGTGTTCATTGGAAGGACTGATGCTGAGGCTGAAACTCCAATACTTTGGCCACCTCATGCAAAGAGTTGACTGATTGGAAAAGACTCTGATGCTGGGAGGGATTGGGGGCAGGAGGTGAAGGGGACGACAGAGGATGAGATGGCTGGATGGCATCACCGGCTCGATGCACTGAGTTTGGGTGAACTCCAGGAGTTGGTGATGGACAGTGAGGCCTGGCGTGCTACAATTCATGGGGTCACAAAGAGTCAGACACGACTGAGCGACTGAACTGAACTGTTCTGCATATGTGAGGTTTTTGCTCTTTCTCCACCAATCTTGGTTCAAGGTTGTGATTCACCCAGCCTGGCATTTCACATGCTGTACTTTGCATAGAAGTTAAATAAGCAAGGTGATAATAAACAGCCTTAACTAACTTCTTTCCCAATTTTGAACCAGTCCATTGTTCATGTAAGGTTCTAATTGCTTCTTCACTGGCATAGAGGTTTCTCAGGAGACAAGTAAGGTTTTCTAGTATTTCCATCTCTTTAAAAGTTTTCCACTTTATTGTTGTCCACACAGTTTAAGGCAGACAATGAAGCAGAAGTAGATGTTTTTTCTGGAACTGGTTCACTTTCATTATGATCCAAGAAATGTTGGCAATTTGATCTAAACCCTGATACTTTTAAACAAATTAGATGTGTGTGGACATGGAGAAAAGTGGAAAGATTTGGGATATATTTTGAAAGTAGAGCTAAAGGTTAGTAAAGATGTGGAGATAAAGGAAGGAAACCTCTTAAATTTATGTACTTAGAAGTTCATAAATGCCCTCAAAGAATCATCTGATAGAATTTACAAAGGCAGACTCATCCATGGAGGCAAATACATTTTACTTGAAGGTCGAAACAGAATATTCATTTACAATTGAGGATTCATCGAAGGCCCAAATGAACTGATTAGCCAGGAAGAGTAGGTTTTACTCTTAATAGGTTCTATAGTTTCCTTATTTTCAAAAAGAACTATGTCAGTTTTTTTTTTTTCCCAGTGAAATAAAATATTAGCCTGAATTTGTCAGTCATTTAAGTATAGTGTGCTGCCATGCTCATCTGATACATTATCAAGAAGAAAGGAGAGATACAAGAGGTTGTATTGTATGACATACATGATAACAAGGAGCAGAGGGTAAATATATTTGTCATTTCAGAGAAGCTCTTACATGACATAATCTGGGGAAAGCCTATTTTGGAGAGATAAATGTAGAAGCCATTTAGAATGATGGATTAAACCTGCCTTTTATCTTTTCAATCGTGTCCAATGAAATAGTTTCTATTAAGTAGGAGGTTCTATATCCCTGATCTAAGATATAATGTTGTACAAGATATGCATTATGTGGATAAATAATCTGATCTATTACATGTTGGTTTCCATGTAACTCCTGCAAGTTCTGGAATCTCTCTTTTTTAGCTTATTAGTTATGACTTTTTAATCTCAGAATCTGAGTTTCAATTTCAGCACACAAAGCCCTTGCCTTTGGCAACTGAAGGTCTCTTATTATGGGCAGAGATGAATATTTCTCTGAGCCAAGATCTATAATTTTCCATATTAAGTCTTGAACCAGTGCTAGAATTCTAGTATCAGTGACTCTTCAAAATTATTTTTTTTCCATGGAGCTGTCAGATTATAACTCCATTAAGTCCAGTAAAGGGGATACATTCAACCACTCTGATTTTGTATTTTAAATAAAACACTGTGAACCCGCAGAGTGGGATGTGGTTTTCTTCTCATATCATGTAGCATGTCAGGACACTGCTCTCAACACAGAAAAGTGCCGACTGTGTCCTCCTCTTTCCTTGATGCCCTGCTATGTCTCCAGTGAAGGAGCCACATGCAGAGTCTCTCAGTAGCTGATGGCCCTTTCAGAGGGGAGAGACGGGTCACTCCCAGATGCCCCTCCCTCCAAGGGCAGCTGAGTGCGGTCCTCACAGCAGGACAGCCAGCGCACGTGGACAGATGCCAGCAATGCCTTCACGGCCTCGTCCTTCACTAGGCCGTTGCCACTTCCCCTCCTGTGTCCAGACTTTATGAACTATGCCACTTAGCCGTGTTCTGGTCTGCTTTACTCTATTTTCAGTTCAGCTCAGTCGCTCAATCATGTCCGACTCTTTGCGACCCCATGAATCGCAGCACGCCAGGCCTCATAAAGTCTGACACTGTTTCCACTGTTTCCCTATCTATTTCCCATGAAGTGATGGGACCAGATGCCATGATCTTCGTGTTTAATAGCAACTTGATGCTTCCTCTTGTGCCTTCTCTTTGACTTGAAGCTTACATATACTTTTATAATGTACTTTAGGTTTTCTTCAGGGATAACTGTAGCTTCTAGAACAACTATTGCCCAGCAAGAAAATCCAAGGAAAGCACAAGGACCTAAAGAACAACCTAGGGTTTTTAGGCCTTCTATAGTCTGTGAATTGCCTAAAGGTACATACGCCAAAAATAAAAAGGCAGAGATGTTAGATAAAGCCATGTTGATATACAACAAGGATAACTGTAGCTTCTAGAACAACTATTGCCCAGCAAGAAAATCCAAGGAAAGCACAAGGACCTAAAGAACAACCTAGGGTTTTTAGGCCTTCTATAGTCTGTGAATTGCCTAAAGGTACATACGCCAAAAATAAAAAGGCAGAGATGTTAGATAAAGCCATGTTGATATACAACAGATGATGGTTAAAACTGGGGAATTCATTATAGTATTGTCTCTCGTGTGTGTTTGAAATTTTTCATAAAGATAATTTCTTTAGGGGCTTCCCTGGTGGTCCAGTGATTAAGACTCTATGCAGCCAATACAGGGAGTATGGGTTCGACCCCTCTTTGGGGACCTAAGATCCCACATACCTCATAGCCAAAACACCAAAGCATGTTACAGAAATGATATTGTAAGAAATTTAATGAAGACTCTAAAAAGTCTACATCCAAAATATATATATATATATATTTGAAAAAGTTAAGTTCTTTAGAAATAAATAAGTAAATGAAAACAGACCTATTGGGTGATTGAAAATTTTTTTTTTTAAACAAACTTATAAGAGGTTTTATGTTATTGATACATAAGGTTCAAAATGTAAGAGGACAATCTCGGAGCTTCCCTCAGTGGTAAAGAATCCGCCTGCCAATGCAGGAGACATGGGTTCAAATTCTGACCTGGGAAGATCACACACGCTGTGAAACAACTAAGGCCGTGTGCCACAACTATGGAGCCTGTGTTCTAGAGCCCACAACTCTTGAGCCCACGAGCCACAACTACTGAAGCCTGTGCACGCTAGAGCCCAAGCTCCACAAGAAGTGAAGCCACCCCAGTGAGAAGCCTGCTTGCTACATCTAAGAGTAGCCCCCACGCGCTGCAACCGGAGAAAAGCCCACACAGCAACCAAGACAGGCACAGCCGAAAATAAATCAAATTATTAAAAGAAAATGGAAGGGGACAGTCAAAAATCAAAGTGGGGATTAAGTGAGAAGTGCTACAATTACAGAACTTATTTTAGTTTCCCATTGTGAGTGATGGAATTTACTCGTTTAAGTGTAATTGACATCATTTTCATTTGATCAGAAAATCACACCTAATATTTTTGTGATTGTTAACATATTTGCAGGCTCTTAGAGACTGTTTGATGTTCTTTTCTGTCATAATATTCAGAATCATGAATAGATAAAAAAAATACTCCAATCTATTCCTTTTTAAGACTATTCTTGTTCACACATATGTATGCACATTTCCAGCCCCTCGAATTCCTTCCACTTCTGCCACTAATGGAATGTGCATGAGTGTGTGTGTTTGTATGTGTGTCTCACATTTAAAAGCAGGTCAATTAAAAGGTTGTTTTATCATTATAGCATTTTTGTTAACCAGGTAATGCTGAAAATTCTCTTTCAAATCCTGATATATATATAGGTAGATACCTATTTAAACATTATCCAGGACTTAGGAATGTCCAATAATATTAAGCAAAACCAACAGACACCAAGATCCTTCATATATACACACACACACACACACACACACACACGCATAAATGCATGTGTGTTAAGTCGCTTGTGTTGTGTCTAGCTCTGACTCTGTGGACCATAGCCTGCCAGGTTCCTCTGTCCATAGTATTCTCCAGCCAAGAGTACTGGAGCAGATTGCCATACCCTCCTTCAGGGTATCCTACCGACTCCGGGACGGAACCCCGGGATCTATGACGTCTCTTGGATTGGCAGGCAGCTTCTTTACAACTAGCGCCACCTGGGAAGCCCCACACATACACAAAGACATACAATACACATATATACACACACATATTTACATATAACTAAACAGGAAGTAATTTATAATGAATTTCCATTTTGTGACTACTGTAATGATCCTGTTAGAGTGAATCCCACCTATTTAATTAAAAAATCCTTGATTCCATTTAATTTCAGGAAGTAGCAGCTCACTAGAGAGATAGCACTGGATGGACAATCAGTAAAAATAGCATTTAAGCTGGAGAACCGAAGAATGCCTGACTCTTTACAAACTTTATTCTCCTCTGTTTCCTAAATAATATTATATATATTGTTTGTTTGTTTGTTTTGTTTCTCTGATTAATGCTTGGGCAGAGCTACAGATTTGCAAGAAGGAGCTGGGACAGACTGGCAACATTCATTGTTTTGGAGAAGTACCAGCAAGAGATAAGATTAGATCCTAGATGATACGAGGGAAGGGGCAAAGACAAACATCTGTGAAGAGAGAGAATGTCCTGGAGCAGATAGGATATTCAGAGAAAGTGAAAAGACTGAGATGAAGTCTTCTTGCTATGTTTTTTTTAAAGATAGTAGGGAAAACTTGAATTGCTTTCTGATGTTTCTTAACTGGTTTTCTTTGCACTTGATTCTCTGCTGAGTCTAGACTGTGAGGGAGCCAGTTTTATTCATGCTGTATAATCTAACATAAGTGTAGTCTTTGCTCTGCTTTCTTGACTAATGTTTCCTGAAGTTCCAAGGATGAAGGTCCACAAGGGGAAGCATCTTCTCTTCTTCTACTTCCACCTTCTCTTCCAATGAAACTCTGGTCCCTTTGAGATTATATCATTCCTACCTTTCTGGACTCCTTTGGACTTCATTGAAGGGAATTTCTATCCTGCTCCCCATCGTCCCTAAACACTGGGAATCAGATGGAAGAAGGACAACTTTCATTGATTTAAGAATGAAGGAAGGCAGCTATGCTCATCTCTGTACCACCAAAAATATTAGGGTGGTGGGATGAATTGGGAGATTGGGATTGACATATATGTACTATGTACAAATAAATGATTAATGAGAACCTATTATATAGCACAGGGAACTTTACTAAATGCTCCATGGTGACCTAAAAGAGGAGGAAACACAAAAAAGAGTGGATATACATATACATGTAACTGATTAAGTTTGCTGTACAGCAGAAACCGACACAACATTGTCAAGCAACTAAACTCAAATTTAAAGTTTTTTAAAAAGCAAAAGGGACCTTCCGTAGCCTCTTCTCCACACTCTTGTTTAAATCTGAAGTCCTTATTCCATAGTGAGTTTGCTATCTTTACAAACAAATAAAACCCTACTCTTCAGATTTGGCAGTGGCAGTACTTCCACATAACCAGGGACAGCTAGACCTGGAAATGGGATTCTCAGTTCATGAGCTGCCTCCTGCCCCCCATGATCCTTTGCTGTCACCCTGCTGCCCTCTTGAGACAGCAAATCCACTTTTACTCTGACTCAAAAGAGCTACTGTGGGCAGCCCGGTGGCTCTCTGGCCTTCTCTCCCATCACTGTCTTTCCACCCCCTTGGGCTCCTCATGTCAGTGTCCATTCTCCTAAAGAGCCAAGCACGTGCTCAGCTCAGGGCATTTGTATTTCTGCCTTTTCTCCTGAAACGTGTTCCTCTTCAGTTCAGTTCAGTTCAGTTGCTCAGTCGTGTCCAACTCTTTGCGACCCCCTGAATCGCAGCACACCAGGCCTCCCTGTCCATCACCAACTCCCGGAGTTCACTCAGACGCACGTCCATCGAGTCAGTGATGCCATCCAGCCATCTCATCCCCTGTCTTCCCCTTCTCCTCCTGCCCCCAATCCCTCCCAGCATCAGAGTCTTTTCCAATGAGTCAACACTTCGCATGAGGTGGCCAAAGTACTGGAGTTTCAGCTTTAGCATCATTCCTTCCAAAGAAATCCCAGGGCTGATCTCCTTCAGAATGGACTGGTTGGATCTCCTTGCAGTCCAAGGGACTCTCAAGAGTTTTCTCCAACACCACAGTTCAAAAGCATCAATTCTTCGGCGCTCAGCCTTCTTCACAGTCCAACTCTCACATCCATACATGACTACTGGAAAAACCATAGCCTTGACTAGACAGACCTTTGTGTTCCTCTTACATCGCTCCAAAACATTCTCCTTTCTTTCATTTATGTCTTTGTCTAGATCCTTCCAGGTTCCTGTATCTAAGATACCTCTCCCTTTTTCGTCACCCTCTGCACCTTAAATTGCCTTGGCTATTTCTTTTTTTAGTATGTATCACAAATGAAGTAATGTGTATACATGTGCCTGCTCAGTCACTCTCTCTCTCTCGACTATAATAAAATGTCTGTGATAGCAGGAACTTTGTTCACTGGCTTAGTTCTCTAGAAGCTAGCCTAATACCTGGCATATAGTAAGTGCTCAGTAAATAATTGCTGAATGAATGAAGCTTCTTCCCTTACTGTTGAAAATGAGTGTGATCCTTCAGATTGTGATAATAATGATAAGAAATGTGGAAGAGATACAGGAAGCAATACAGAGTGAATTGTAGACTATCAATGACTTGAGAGTAAATCTTGGACATTTATTAGCTGTGGCTACTTATTTGATTTGCTTAAACTTGCTACCTTTAGCTCAAAATTATTTTATCTCAAAAACAGATTTATTTTGAGGACTAAATGTGATATTGCACTAAAGCATATAGCACAATATCAAACACAAGAAGCTTCATTTCAAAACTAATAACCATATAATTCACCTTACAAACGCTCATCTGTTCTTTAGATCCTACAGCTTTAATCAAATCTTAAATTACAATTTACTTCTTTTCATTTTATTCTGTCAACAGGAGAATGTTCTGATATATTTATTCTCATTATATTTTGGAAAATCAAGAGGTTCACTCTTCTGACCATCTAAAACCAGTGTTCTCAGAATCAGCTTCTCATATGAGGAAACAGGGGTTTGATTTTATTTTATTTAAATTATTTATTTATTTATTTCTTGGCTGCACATGTGGCATGCAGGATCTTAGTTCCCGGACCAGGGATTGAACCCTCACCTCCTATAGTGGAAGCGTGGAGTCTTAACCACTGGACCGCCAGGGGAGTCCCATGATTTTAGATATGACCCCCTTCAGATGACCTCCTCTCTACTTTTTGGGAGGCCTTGGGGCATTAGCCAAATAAGATCAGAAATTGAGATGCCCAATACCAAGGCATGAACAGTTCACCAGACCTACTAAGAGACATGTTTAATTCCATTCCAATCGAGACAGGAAAACAGATATTAGCTTGACATTAACTAACTCTTTTTAAAGAGCATCCAGAATGGAAGATGAAAATAATATTAGTACTTTTCCCTTCATATATTTTGACAAATTGGACAAGGTCTCACATGGGCTATATCTACAAGAGTGAAACAAAGCAGAGTGTTTTATAGTAATTCAGCATATTGAGTTCTTTTCCTAAAGTCAACCCTGGTAAAACAGATCATAATCTATTTAAAAAGAAAGCTCTCCTTTTTATCACTTTAAGTTTTAGAGTCTAAAATAGAATCTTTCAACTCTCAATACTTCTGAAATTCATCACTGTGATGCCTATAGCTTGGGGTCTATTTTCAATTAATGATACTATTTCTATGGTAGGAACAAGAGAGGCCAGGGAAATGGCTCTAAAAGTCATGCTTTTTATGTGTGCAACAAAGATTTTAATAACACCTCACATTTGTTTTGTATGCTTCATGGTTCATAAAAGCTATTTCTCTGCCTATCTTACATATTTGTCACACACTAACTCCCATTCATTCATTCAGCTAATACTTAATCTGTGCTGCTATATGACAGGTTTAGGGTTAAGTACTGAATGTACTTGATGAAAGTGAAAGGGAAGAATGAAAAAGTTGGCTTAAAGCTCAACATTCAGAAAAGTAAGATCATGGCATCTGGTCCCATCACTTCATGGGAAATAGATGGGGAAACAGTGGAAACAGTGTCAGACTTTATTTTGGAGGGCTCCAAAACCACTGCAGATGGTGACTGCAGCCATGAAATTGAAAGACGCTTATTCCTTAGAAGGAAAGTTATCACCAACCTAGATAGCATATTCAAAAGCAGAGACATTACTTTGCCAGCAAAAGTCCGTCTAGTCAAGGCTGTTTCTCCAGTGCTAATATATGGATGTGAGAGTTGGACTGTGAAGAATGCTGAGCACTGAAGAATTGATGCTTTTGAACTGTGGTGTTGGAGAAGACTGTTGAGAGTCCCTTGGACTGCAAGAAGATCCAGCCAGTCCATTCTAAAGGAAATCACTCCATCAGTTCATTGTAAGGACTGATGCTGAAGCTGAAACTCCAATACTGTGGCCACCTCATGCGAAGAGTTGACTCAGTGGAAAAGACTCTGATGCTGGGAGGGATTGGGGGCAGGAGGAGAAGGGGACGACCGAGGATGAGATGGCTGGATGGCATCACGGACTCGATGGACAAGAGTTTGGGTAAACTCCGGGAGTTGGTGATGGACAGGGAGGCCTGGTGTGCTGCGATTCATGGGGTCGCAAAGAGTCAGACACGACTGAGTGACTGAAATGAACTGAACTGAATGTAAAGCTGTGTGATCCCACAAGTCAGGGGGCAGCCGCAATTTAAAGTAAGTTCCAGGAAGTGTAAGCAGTTAGTCCAAGATTTAATAACAAGTAAATGGCAAAATATAAATGTGAAAGAAAAATTCATGATCAGCAAAGTAGTCATTTACATCATACCTACAACTATCCTCAGTTTGTGCAAATTATGTCAGATGTATGGCCTTTTCCTTTCAAGAAAGCTTTTATATGTTCCTGGTTGGTGACCACTGCTACATGGTTTTATTTAATCATCATGTCCTGAAAATACACAGTATGTTCAGTACTTACTGATTATGATTGTTTTTAAGTTAAAAAAGAACATATTACCAATCCGCAGTTGCTAAGAGTAGACAAATTTGCAGTGATCATTAGGAAACTGGGAAAAGGCTTCAATACCTACTATAGATTCAAAAAAGACTTCTTTGCAGACTTATCGAACACCGAATATTGTTGCTATTCAATTGCTAAGTTGTGTCCAACTCTTTGTAACCCCATGGACTGTAGCATGCCAGGCTTCTCTGTCCTTCACTGTCTCCCAGGGTTTACTCAAACTTATGTCCATTGAGTCAGTGATGCCATCCAACCATCTCATCATCACCTTCTCCTCCTGCTGTCAATCCTTCCCAGCATCAGGGTCCTTTCTAATGATTTAGTTCTTTGCATCAAGTGGCCAGGTTATTGGAGCTTCAGCTTCAGTCCTTCCAATGGATATTCAGAGTTTATTGGCATTAGGATTGACTGGTTTGATCTCCTTGCTGTCCAAGGGACTCTCAAGAGTCCAACACCACAGTTCAAAAGCATAAATTCCTTGATGCTCAGCTTTCTTTATGGTCCAGCTCTTACATCCATACATGACTACTGGAAAAACCATAGCTTTGACTATAAGGACCTTTGTTGGCAAAGTAATGTCTCTGCTTTTTAATATGCTGTCTAGGTTGGTCATAGCTTTTCTTCAAGGAGCAAGTATCTTTTAATTTCATGGCTGCAGTGACCATCTACAGTGATTTTTGAGCCCAAGAAAATAAAGTCTGTCACTGTTTCCACTTTTTCTCCATCTATTTGCAATGAAGTGATGAGACTAGATGCTATAACCTTAGTTTTTTGCATGTTGAGTTTTAAGCCAATTTTTTTCACTATCTTCTTTCACCTTCATCAAGGGGCTCTTTAGTTCCTCTTCACTTTCTGCCATTAGGGTGGTGTCATCTGCTTATCTGAGGTTATTGATATTTCTCCCAGCAGTCTTGATTCCAGCTTGAGCTTCATCCAGTCCAGCATTTTTCATTATGTCCTCTGCCTATAATTTAAATAAGCAGGGTGACAGCCTTGATGTACTCCTTTCCCAATTTTGAACTAGCCCATTGTTCCATGTCCAATTCTAAGTGTTGCTTCTTGACCTGCATACAGGTTTCTCAGGAGGCAGATAAGGTGGTCTGGTATTCCCATCTCTTGAAGAATTTTCCACAGTTTGTTTTGATCCACATAGTCAAAGGCTTCAGTGTAGTCACTGAAGCAGAAATAGATGTTTATCTGGAATTCCTTTGCTTTTTCTAAGATCTAACTGAGGTAGACAATTTGATCTCTAGTTCCTCTGCCTTTTCTAAATCCAGCTTGACGTTCTTGGTTCAAGTACTATTGAAGCCTAGCTTGAAGGATTTTGAGCATTACCTTGCTAGCATGTGAAATAAGTGCAATTTGTGTGGTATTTTGAATTTGAATATATTTTGGCAGTGCCCATCTTTGGGTTTGGAATGAAAACTGGCCTTTTCCAGTCCTGTGGCCGTTGATGAGTTTTCCAAATTTGTTGCCATTTTGAATGCAGCACTTTAATAGCATCATTTTTAAGGATTTGAAATAGCTCAGCTGGAATTCGATCACTTCCACTAGCTTTGCTTGTAGTAATACTGCCCAAAGCCTACTTGTCTTCACACTACAGGATGTCTGACTCTAGGTGAGTGATCACACGATCGTGATTATCTGGGTCATGAAGATCTGTTTGTATAGTTCTGTGTATTCTTGCCACCTCTTCTTAATATCTTCGGCTTCTGTTAGGTCCGTACCATTTCTGTCCTTTATTGTGCCCATACTTTGGCCACCTCATGCGAAGAGTTGACTCAGTGGAAAAGACTCTGATGCTGGGAGGGATTGGGGGCAGGAGGAGAAGGGGATTACAGAGAATGAGATGGCTGAGAAAGAATGTTGTAGATAAGAAAATAGAGGAGAGAAAGAGGCTGATATTTTTTGGTTTACACAGAAAGCTAATAAAGTCTTAGAAGCCCAGGCAGGAAAGTGAACGCAGAGAGCCTCTGTGTTCCAAGGGATCAGCCTGAAAAAGAGAGGAAAGGAGAGGGAGAGAGAAAGAAAGAAAGAGAGAAAAAAAGAAAAACACGGGGTGACCAAGCTTCTTCGAGCGTGGCCCAATAGCTTTATTTTTAAAAGTTACTTTTATACCTTGTTTTATACATAGAGGGAAATGAATGATGCAAAGTCATACAGAGTCAGCCCAAACATTACATCTGTTTTGTCTTTATTGAAACCAGGATTTTTTTCTGCAAACCTTTCCCATAAACAATATTGTGTACATTATCTTCTGGCCTAAAATGAAAGATGCAAAGTCATACAGAGTCAGCCCAAACATTACATGTTTAGTCTTTATCAAAACCAGGATTTTTTCTGCAAACCTTTCCCATAGACAATGTTGTGTACATTATCTTCTGGCCTTGGAGGTCTGTGAACATTTTATGACCCTCTTTTGATAAAGGCTGCTCAACCAGAAAACTTATTTTCCCTTGAAATGTTTTTTCTTTATATTTTTAATCTATGTCAGCCTCAGAAAGTATTAAACAAGTTACATTTCTCATGGAGCAAAGGTGCAGTGAGTTACAAGAAAGAACCAATTAGCTCAAAAGTCTGATGTGGTTAATTTCAAGGCTACACTTGTTTTTCTTACTTTCCAACTATGTTAACTAATGCACTCCCAGGTGCACAGTGGATAAGGGATATGGGAACTTAGCAACAAGCACTGGCCCAATAATGAAATCCCACACCAGCACTACTCTAATAACTTTTAACTCTTTGAGAGGCTCTATGTTTTAGGCTTCTCATGCCTCTCACAATTGGGAGGCTGTAAATAATCACATGTGCAGCTGCAAGAGTCTGGATAGACCTGCCAAGCAAGCTAGAATGCTAACAGAGGGGGTTTGATTTGAAATATTCCTCTCATGCCTAGGAGACTTATTAGCTAAAGCCCTAAGTTGATTTTCTCCAGAGAAAGGTGGTCAGGGATAGCCCCCTGTTAATGTCAGAGGAGTTGGTGAAAGTCATGAAATAGTAAAACAGACAGATTCTGGTTTTGGGGTAGATGCTCGAGAAAGCCTAGGGAGCCCGTTGAGTCCTGAAGCCTTGCTTAACAGTTCTCTTCCACATGACCTTGTCATGGGTGGGATCTCCCGCGGTGGCTCCCAGCACGTTTTTCCTCTGTGTCTTTGCATTGTTCACTTAGGAAGGCTTTCTTCTCTCTCCTTGCTATTCTCTAGGACTCTGCATTCAGTAGGGTGTATCTTTCCTTTCTCCTTTGCCTTTCACTTCTCTTATCTTCTCAGCTATTTGTAAAGCCTCCTCAGACAACTATCTTGCCTTCTTGCACTTCTTTTTCTTTGGAATGGTTTTGGTCATCACCTGCTGTACAATGTTACAAACCTCCATCCATATAAGTAAGAAATTTAGAGACTCTTTTCAGGCGAAAACATTTTAGAAACTGAATTGAAGTACAGTCTTAGCTTATTCACCTGAGTGGATGCAGAATGATCCTCTGTGCTTTGTTGTTGTCAAGTCATGGGCAGTTTTCTAGGTGTCCTCTACTCTAATAACAAAAAATAGGCATGCATGCTAAAATTGTGTGTGTGCACATGTGCGTCTATGTGTGATCAACTGTATGCTTGTGTGTATGTGTTCAATCGTGTCCAACTGTTTGCAACCCCATAAGCTATAGGCTACCAGGGTCCTCTGTCCATGGAATTTTCAGCTTATGTTCCAGAAACTACATTATGCTTGGGGGAAAGAAAAGATAAATAATTCAGGGACCCTACCTTCAAGAGGCTTTTGATTTAGTAAAGAATAGCATGTAAATCTGAACAAACAGGTGTTTTCCACATACCAAGTTAGATGTCTGTATTGCAGAGCACACAAGAAGAGATTGGAATTGACTTGTGGTATTTTTAATTACTTGTTTAATGTCTGCTTTTCTATCAGAAAGAAAACTCAATAAGGGCTAGAACTGTGTCCATTTTAGTCCCTCCTAAAATTTTTCATAGCTAGCACAATACTTGGTAGACAGCACTTATGAAAAGTGAAAGTAAAGTCACTCAGTCTTGTTCAACTCTTTGCAACCCTTTGAACTGTAGCCCACCAGACTGCTCCACCCATGGGATTTTCCAGGCAAGAATACTGGCGTGGGTTGCCAAGATCCAATAATGGATTTTGGGTTATCTTCTCCAGGGAATCTTCCCAATCCGAGGATCATACTCAGGTCTCCCACATTTATATTTCAAATTAATTTTGAAAGAATTTCAGGCAAAGTTGAATGAATAAATCAAATGAATATATTAAAACATTAATGTCAGGTCTCTCTATGGGAAGTTGGGGTAGGGGGGTGCATGGGAAAAGAGGTCAGGAAAGAGTCTATGAAAATGGTTAAGTGAGGATAATGGGAAGCCAGTCAGGACTGAAGGATCATTATGAGCAAATCTAGGAAGGTGTGAAAAGTCTCTGACCTTTTTGGGCAGTCCTAAACGTGGGAATATTGATGTGTATAGTTGGATCATGAATTTGGATGGCATTTCGTGCTAGAGAGTTTGGACTTTATCCTATAAGTGAACGTGTGGAGCATTAACATGATAAAATCTGCTTCTTAGGAAGATCTATAGGCAATTGAAATCCATATAAAATACCTTTAGTGTCCGGTCCCAAAGGAAGAATTGATACCTACCTAAGAAATATGAATTTGGAATAGTTTCCCAACACTCCCCTGGTGTAGTCTACCCCTAAACTGTTATATCACTTGGCTTCTATAGCAAGAACAAATGGATCTTCTATTTTAGAGCCATCTGTATATATTGTGTTTACACTCAATTCTTCCATAAGGGGAACTGACCCCATAGATAGATTTGTCCATAGATGTTTACAGCAGACGTGGTCTTTAACATATCTTTCAAGAACTCAGTTTCTTGTGTCTCAGTTAAAATTATTTAGTATGAATCGGTAAGCGATTCAAGCAACATGAAAGCACTCTTCAGATTGTCACAGTTTCAGTTCCTTGAATCTTAAATTAGAGAAAGCTCAATCCCAAGGCACTTCCCCTGTAAATCCTTCTCCCACTGAAGGGAAGTTCTCCTTAGCTGACACATCAGCCCTGTTAACTAATTCCTACACAGTTAAATACAGCTTTCACTTTGAAGCTAAAATATGGTAAGTCCCCTACATATGAACCATCATGTTGCAAGCTTTCAAAGATGTGATCATGGGTTCTGTCTATGTCAGGTGTGAGTGAAGCTGAAGCTCGTCCCTCCATCTCCTGTTGCTGATGACCCTTCAGCTCTACCATCTCCCACCTCCTCTCCCTCCTCCAGTCAGTAACTCTTCTTGCCTGTTCACTGGATGCCAGCCCATGTACCAGCCATTGTACTGTCCTACTGTACTTTTCAAAGTATTATACTGTGAGACTAAACATGTTTTCTTTACTTTTTGTGTGTTATTTGTGTGAAAAGTCTTATAAACCTATACAGCACTATTAACATATAGTCGATTGTGTTAGTTGGGTACCGAGGCTAACTTTGTTGGACTTACGAACAAATTAGACTTATGAATGTGCTCTCAGAATAGAACTCATTCATATGTAGGGGAATTTCTGTGTATTTATTTCTACTAACTCAGTTCACCGCAGTTTGGGAATTTGCTCAATCTCCATCTCCAGGCCAGGTAATACATGCTTAGAAATAACATGCCAGAAATTGACATATGTTTTCTTGACCTGAATTTTGGGGTGCATATGTGTTTACTTGGTGGACTATGATAAGTGGATACTGGGAAAAATCCTGATATTTTTCATCATAAGATTACTCACTCCGTATACCCTCCATTAGTCCTTTTCCTAGGGCAGGTAACATGAGCTTCATGTGAAATTAGTTACACCTGGGACTTGAAATTCTCTCTCTCTCTTTTTTCTTTTTTTTTGAGAATGAATTCTCTTCTCTCATTTTTTGCTTTTTCATGTAGGCTGGCTAGTTATATTTAAATATGGAAATTATGGGATTCTATGCTCACTTAAAAGGAAAAGATTGTGTTCTCACACTTAAATCTGAACTTCCTTAATATAAGGAATCTAAAGAAGTTATTTTAACTATCTGTCTGTATGTACTTAATAATTTGATCAGCAGATAATGAAATGTGTTCTGCTCTCAGACAACTTGTTAGGCCACTGGGGTAGATGCCAGGCAAAGGTGAATCTGACCCAGCTCTTGACTCCAATCTAATCAAATTCTCCCAATAGTAGAAGAACATAGATATGCATTATGGAAATTTAATGAGATTTAGCAGGTCCCCTATTGATAGACATTTATAAATTATGGTATGTGATAATTATGCTACAGTAGCAAGCAGCATTTCAAAAGGATATGTGCTGATATAGAAAGTTCTTCATATATAATTAAACAAATAATAAAACACACATTCTGAGCAAGAGTATCCCCTTTGGAATTAAAAAGAGCCAGACAGATGGAAGATGGATTAGTAGATAAATATTTATGTATTTTTCTGGAAACAGGAGGGGGGAGCTGAGAAGAGGTCTTTTTACTTGTAACCTTTGTGTAATTTGAGTTTACTAAATAAAATGTCCTTCTTTGGTTTATGTGCATTATAAGGTTATAGCTGTTTATTTTTCTCCTTTGTACCTCTTTTAAGTGAAAAGTGTCATGTTCCATAGAATATGGAGTAATTTATGAAGATTGCATGTAGAATGCAGAGAGCTCTACCAGGGGCAAGGACAGCACCGTGCAAGTATAAGGAGTTAGAGGCGAGGAAGACAAGACGAAATATGATCTATCTTGGTCAGCCAATAAGACTGTCTTATTTTTAAGACTCTTCATCTTAGAAACATGCTCCTTGATGTCTTGCCTTCTAACTACAGAGTTTATCCTATCTGTTGTTGGATAGGCGAGTCAGCCAGTTGCAGATAAGTCAGTTGGTGCTTTTTGGAAGTGCCAGTGCTTTCTGCGTTCTTGTTGTCGTCACTCAGCACAGATAAGGTTTCAGTCATATCCCCATAGAAGGAACCTAACCCTCAGCATGTACTTTGTGTCGCATCCATCTGAAACGTTAGCTTTCTCTGTGATGTTATTTCCCTTAAGAGTGAGTGAAGTCGTTACGGGGTGTGATTTCTAAGAATAAGTTTTTTCTATATGGAAAGAATTATAGAAGTGTTACAAAGAATTTTAAAAAGTACATTTTTGTTTGTTTCCTTTTTTAACTTTTAAAAATTTCTAATTGAAATATAGTTGATTTATAATTGTTAATTTTTGCTGTACAACAAAGTGATTCAGTTATACATATATATTTTTTCATATTCTTTTCCTTATGGTTTATCACAAGATACTGGATTTATTTCTCTGTTAAGAGAGCAACAAATGAAACAGGAATTAATGGTTAAGTGTATTGTGTAGCATTTCACCTGCTAAGTGCAATTAGCAGGTCCAAAGCAGGGTACAAGGTCTGAGAGGAAGAGTGTTCCTGGCAGAGTAGATGGTACTGTGAAAACCTAGAAATGAAAGTGAGTACTTTGGCAAGTTGGGACACTGAGGAAAGGTCACCATGGCCCAGAGATGAGGCTAGAGAGACCAAGAAAGGGAAATGGAGGAGTCTGAATTATCCTAATGGTGAATCATGGGAGAGTTTTAATTTGGGAAGTGGCATGATTAAATTTGCTCTCCTTAGGATCACTCTGAGCTTCCCAGATGGTGCTAATGATAAAGAATCTGCCTGCCAATGCAGGGAATTCAGGAGATGCAGGTTCAATCCCTGGGTTGCCTCTGAAGGAAGAAATGGCAACCTACTCCAGTATTCTTGCCTGGAAAATTCCATGGACAGGGGAGCCTGGCGAGCTATAGTCCATGGGGTCGCAAAGAGTTGGACATGACTGAGCACATGCACAGAGAAGATCATTCTAGTAGCTGTCTGCAGTCTAGATGCACAGATATCAATAAGAAATCTGTTGGCATGATGAGAGAGAGACAGATTGAACTGCATACAATAAGGACCACGGGAAAGAGAGAGCATTAAGTCTGGAGGAGAATACCACATCACTTGACGGGGGAGGTTGCATTTCATACTAGTCTGGCCGACACTACCATTCTTGCCTGTTGCCCAGGTTCTATGAGGCCCACCTGAGAGCTCCAACATACTCCTGAGAAATTTGCCCAGGCAGCGACCACATCCCATGAAATTTGGATGGGAACTCTGTAATGTTTCGCAGTTGTGCAACAGACTGTCCATAACCATTGCCTCTCACCTCTGGTGGTACAGCAGATCTGGCAAGCCTACAGCCCCCATCTCATCTCTCTTTTCCAAACAACTCTTGGAAGCAGGAAACACCGGGTTGTGGACAACTAGGATGAGTGTCTCAGTGCCAGCCCTCCCCTTACCTGGAGGTTTTGTCAGCTCTCTACTGAATTGCCTTGTCCTTCTTTCCAACAGTGTGGAGGGCACGCAGCAAGTCTGAGCACTCAGAGCAAAAGTTAAAATCCTGCCCAGCTTCTGACTGAAGTCAGTCGGACGTTTCTTCCTAAAATCATTTAGGGTACCAAAATGTGGGGATGAAAACTTTAGTAAGGCATTCTTTAAATGGCAGGATGGGTTAGCTGCCTATATTCTTAAAGCATTTGATTGAACTATACATTCTTAAGTATTGAAATACTATACTTTCACGTATATAACCTACTCACTTGGTAGGGAGTGACTACTGTAAGTTTTTGCCGATATACATCCCATAAAAGGGAAATGGAGGAGTCTGAATTATCCTAATGGTGAATCACGGGAGAGTTTTAATTTGGGAAGTGGCATGATCAGATTTGCCCTCCTTAGGATCACTCTGGGCTTCCCAGAAGGTGATAATGGTAAAGAAGCTGCCTGCCAATGCAGGGAATTCAGGAGATGCAGGTGATATATATATATATATATCTTCCTTGATAGGATTGACAAAGAAATGGAAAGAAAGTGGAAAGTGCTATTCATTCAGTCATGTTCGACTCTTTGAGACCCCATGCACTGTAGCCCACCAGGCTCCTCTGTCCATAGAATTCTCCAGGCAAGAGTACTGGAGTGGGTTGCCATTTCCTTCTCCAGGGAAAATACCACAGCAAATGTTGCCTTTCCTGTCCTGGGAATCGAACCTGGGTCTCCTCCTGTGTCTCCTGCATTGCAAGTGCATTCTTTACCCGCTAAGCCATCAGGGGAGCCCTGAAAAGCATAGCCAACTGTAAGAATGGCATTTAGGGTATGATAACGCAGAAGAAAAAAAAAAAAAAAACGATGAGTGGCCATCTAAGCCCCAAACCAGCAATCTCAATTATTTTTTTTTTTTTTATTAAGAGTTGATTTTGGTTAACAGACTAGGTCAGCCTGTCAGAAAATAAAATGTAAAGTCATCTTTAAATCCACTGAACTTTAAGTTCCAAAACTTTCCAGCAGTCAAAGGTAGTACTGCACTTAAGTGGACAGTGAGTTCTCGACACAGTTAAGGCTGGCGGTTCTGTCTGTCTGAGGTCACTGTCCTTACGTGGCTGATTAGATTCCACCACTTTTGAGAACAGATACTAAACACATAGAATGTCTAATTTAGAGCTCTTAGTTAAAATAATTAGCAATTAAGACTCCAGGAAATTACATTTAAATCACTCCTGTAGAATCCTTGAAAAATTCTAAACCAATTCAGAAGTTCCTATAAGATGAAAGAGCAGATGGCTCGTTGTGAAAGTTTCTGAACCACTGTTTCCTCCACGGTTTTAATTGAAATCTAATGTAGCCTTAAGGTAACTCTTAACAGAGCACTAGGCTCAGTTCCAGGATCGCCGAACTGGTGAAGGGGCGCATTTGCTGTGGTATTTTCTTCGGCAATTTAACCAGTGGCTCCTCTTCAGCTTCACCTTAAACAGGAATTCCACCCCGTCCCAGATCCAAAGATTTCAAAACATGCTTTCTGATTACAAAAAAAGTCTAAACTCCTTCTGCCTCCCACAAGCAGTGAACCGGAGTTTGAGACGGGATTCTGGGAGCTGCTCTCCCGCACTGCTGCAATGCTTGTCTTTGGCTCTGCCCCATCCTCCTCCTTCACCCTTCCCTGTCCCTGCTATTCAGGATCCACTGTGTCCAAGCCCGCAGGGTCCTGGGCCAGGGGCTCAGCGGTGAAAAATCCGCTTGCCAAGCAGGAGACTCAGGTTCAATTCCTGGTTCAGGAAGACCTCCTGGAGCAGGAAATGGCAAATCACTCCAGTATTCTTGCCTGAAAAATCCCATGGACAAAGGAGCCTGGAGGGCTACAGTCAGTAGGGCTTCAAAGAGCTGGACACGATTGAACGATTAAACAAGTGCCCTGCTGCTGCTGCTGCTAAGTCGCTTCAGTCGTGTCCGACTCTCTGTGACCCCATAGATGGCAGCCCACCAGGCTCCCCCGTCCCTGGGATTCTCTAGGCGAGAACACTGGAGTGGGTTGCCATTTCCTCCTCCAGTGCATGAAAGTGAAAAGTGAAAGTGAACTCGCTCAGTCGTGTCCAACTCTTCGAGACCCCATGGACTGCAGCCCACCAGGCTCCTCCATCCATGGGATTTTCCAGGCAAGAGTGCTGGAGTGGGGTGCCATCACCTTCTCCGAAACAAGTGCCCTTTGTATCCTTCAAAATGGCAAGGATCTCCTCCTAGCTCACCTATTGGTTAAAAAACTACTTGCCTTCTGTCCCAGAATCTGTCAGGGAGTCAGCAACTTGACATGCTTATCTAAAAGCCAGTTAATGAACAACAACGGCATCACTTCTTCAGAAAAATATTTGTTTTTAAATTTCAGCCTCCAATACCTTCATCAGAAACAGTGACACTCTGGCAGACACAGAGGACTGTGAGACAAACGACCCCCTCAATTCATATATTCCAGTCAGCACTTAGTTTTATGATTGACTTCATGCACCTATTTCATAAAATTATAAAACCAAGAACTGGAAAGGATTTATAGATAAGTCCACACTTCCACTTTAATGATAAAAAAAAAAAAACCACCACCACAGAAGACCATCTTACAGTTACTGTACAGAGAGAAGCCAGGACTCCTGACTCCAGTTCTGACACTTGCTTGCTTATCACCCAGACTTGCTGTTAATAAGCTTTCTGGAAAATATGCACGCACTCCTAATTCTTTTTATCTGTCATTCACAACAGGGCAAGGTGAGATGGGATTGCAGAGAGCGTCTACAGCACCTCCAAAAAGCATACTCAGATTAAAAAAGCATAATTAATATTAGAATATTCTTCCAAATTGGGGAAATGGAAAAGCTACTGCTTTGATTAAAAAAAGAAAAAACTACAGGTTGTAAGTTGTAACAAAATACTGGCAGGAAACAGTTTCATCCTGTGCATATCAATGATTTGCAAAGACTGCTGAGGGAACTAGGGCACATCCAAACCTCACCGGAAGAAGAAGGCTGTTAGCTTTATCTGAGATGTATAAAATACTTTTCAGAGCTTTTTAAAATTTTGGTTCTAATTATGAAATATTTCCAAATAACAGAAAAATTTTAAAAATATAACCATCCTATATTCACTCATCATATTGAAAATGCTGTTTGATCACATTTGCTTAATATTCCCCTTTGTTATATAAATTTTTTTAAGATACAAAACATCCAGGCTCAGATAAATCTCCATCAGTAATGTGCATTCCTGCCCCTCTGCCTCAAGTGACAAGCACCCTGATAAAGAATGAAATATCTTTGCCTTTTAATCTATTTTACTTTAAAACATATGTATATATTGTATATGAATAAATAACGTGTTATTCTTTGAGGAAGTTTTAAAGCATGTATAAAGGATAATACTATTGCATTTATCCTTTTACAGCTTGTTTTTTCATTAAACATGCTACTCATGAGATCTTTTTCATATGGATATACTCAGTTCAGTCACTCAGTCGTGTCCGACTCTTTGCGACCCCATGAATCGCAGCACGCCAGGCCTCCCTGTTCATCACCATCTCTCAGAGTTCACTCAGACTCACATCCATCGAGTCAGTGATGCCATCCAGCCATCTCATCCTCGGTCGTCCCCTTCTCCTCCTGCCCCCAATCCCTCCCAGCATCAGAGTCTTTTCCAATGAGTCAGCTCACTCTGATGCTGGGAAGGATTGGGGGCAGGAGAAGGGGACGACAGAGGATGAGATGGCTCGATGATATCACTGATTCGATGGATGTGAGTCTGAGTTAACTCCGGGAGTTGGTGATGGACAGGGAGGCCTAGCGTGCTGCGATTCATGGGGTCGCAAAGAGTCAGACACGACCGACCAACTGAACTGAACTGAACTGAATATAATAGCTTATGTCTGTTACCCCAAACCTCCCACTCCATATGTTCTCTAGTACCCTCCCCCTTGACAACCAAAAGATTGTTTTAGTTTATTTTTATTTTAGTGTTTTAATTGCTGATAATTCCCGCCCCCCCAAATTCTCATTCTTTTTCCATATTCTTTCCCATTATGGTTTCTCACAGTATATTAAATATAGTTCCCTCTGCTCTACAGTAGGGCCTTGTTTATCCATCCTAATATAATAGTTTATATCTTGAATCAGAGAGATGAACTTGAGATATTCACTCAGCCCTAATACGATTTATCGAAAACAGCGTCTTTCCTTTTTTTCCCTAGACAAACAGCTGTTCCACTTTTGTTGTTACTCTGAAGCATTTTCCTTTTCTGTAAGACTGTTTTCCACAGTAGAGAATTATATTTGTAACTAAAAGTGAAAGTGTTAGTTGCTCAGTCGTGTCTAACTCTTTGCAACCCCATGGACTATAGCCCACCAGGCTCCTCTGTCTATGGGATTATCCTGGCAAGAATACTGGAGTGGGTTGCCATTTCCTTCTCCAAGGTATCTTACTGACTCAGGGATCGAACCCTGGTCTCTTGCATTGCAGCAGATTCTTCACCATCTGAGCCACCAGGAATATAAGCACTGATCTGTTACTGATAAATAAAATTGAGAAAGTACATGCAAATTACTCTTTCTCTAAGTATTATTAACTTTTAATAGTTTTCACAGTTTTACATTTATTTGCTCACTTTGGCCTAATGACAGGAGTACACGTGTGTCTGACATTTGTAACTATTACCCGTATAATGTGAAGAGTTGACTCCCTGGAAAAGACTCTGATGCTGGGAGGGATTGGGGGCAGGAGGAGAAGGGGATGACCGAGGATGAGATGGCTGGATGGCATCACGGACTCGATGGATGTGAATCTGAGTGAACTCTGAGAGATGGTGATGAACAGGGAGGCCTGACGTGCTGAGATTCATGGAGTTGCAGAGTTGGACACGACTGAGCGACTGAACTGAACTGAACTGAACTGAACCCATATAATTGGTTTATTCTGTTAAGTTCAGTTTAGTTGCTCAACTCTTTGTGACCCCATGGCCTGTAACACTCCAGGCTTCCCTGTCCATCACCAACTCCCAGAGCTTGCTCAAACTGATGTCCATCGAGTCAGTGATGCCATCTAACCATCTCATCCGCTGTCGTCCCCTTCTCCTCCTGCCTTCAGTCTTTCTCAGGATCAGGGTCTTTTCTAATGAGTCGGTTCTTCACATCAGGTGGCCAAAGTCTTGTTCTGTTAAAGTAAACTGTGATTACAGTGGCAGCATAAACCATCCTAGCAGATATCATTGGGTGCTTGACCTTCTAACCTGTGCACAGAGAACCATAGTAATCTTGTCTTAGTGAATGTCTAGTCTTTTATGCTCCATCCCCAAGTTATGGGTCAATCACAAGAACTGCCTAAAACTCATTTCCATTTACCCCGATGGTAAGGAAGGTAGAAAATAAGTAGTTGGAGACAGTGTTTGATTAGAAATTCAGAATACATGGTTCTGGATGTGATATTTCCATCACCCACCACATATTAGCTGGCAATTCATCAAACTTGTATTTTCCTGATTGGAAAAGTAAAAAGTTGAAATTAAACACATTTTAAGATCAGATGACTGACTGATAGCGGCTATAGCACTTCCAGGATGGAAGTGTATTTCAGCTGTCCAAGTAACTGTACCACGCTTAATATATCAACAGTATATATAAAACATAATTAAATGGTAATCAAGCTGCTAGGAGTTGTAAGGAAATGTAACCGAATAGCTCACTTTGTCATCTGCAAAAGACTTTCTAACTCCAAAGTATAATAATTCCGTGTTGTAAACTTCGGGTAATTTTTGCCATATCAATTATACTCTATATTTGGGACTTATATAGCTATATGCTGTGCTCAGTTGCTCAGTCGTGTCCATTTCTTTGCGATCCCATGGACTGTAGCCTGCCAGGCTCTTCTGTCCACAGAATTCTCCAGGCAAGAACATTGGAGTGAGTGTCATTTCCTCCTCCAGGGGATCTTCCTGACCCGGGGATCGAACCCACATGTCTTGCAGCTCCTACGTTGACAGGTGAATATTTTTGCCACTATGCCACACACATGCATATAGTATATTATGTTTATCATTATAAAGCACGTGTGGAAGAAAAGTAGCAAATTATTTGTAGACAAATCATGGGAATTTGCCCTGCAAAATTTCCTAGATATGTCATTAAGTATATAAATAAATAAGGACATGGGTTCTAACATAGAGTTAGAACCACACTTATATCCATAATTTGTTTGTTTTTGGCTGTGCTACATCTTCATTGCTACTCTTGGGCTTCTATAGTTGTGGTGAAAGGGCTCTAAAGTTTGGGCTCAGTAATTGCAGTTCACGGACTTAGTTGCCCCACGGCATGTGGGATCTTCCCAGACCAAGGATTGAATCTTGTCACCTTCATTGTTGGGTGAATTCTTCACCACTGGGCCACCAGTGAAGTCCTTTATATCCATAATTTGTACATCATTATTTATCCAATATCAGTACAGGCTACTTCTGCCTGCATATGAAGGAATTAGGGACAATGGTCAGGTAGAAGATAGCAGGAAGATGAAAGATGGGAGAATTGCATTAAGGGCTGAAAGTGAAGTCCTTTATATCCATAGTTTGTACATCGTTATTTATCCAATATCAGTACAGGCTACTTCTGTCTGCATATGAAGGAATTAGGGACAATGGTCAGGTAGAAGACAGCAGGAAGATGAAAGATGGGAGAATTGCATTAAGGGCTGAAAGTTCAAATATTGGGTTGGCCAACATGTTCTTTTGATTTTTTTTTTTTTTTTCATGTAAGATGGGAAAATGTGAACAAAGCTTTTGCCCAACCCAATCCATTCTTGTGTCAGCTTAAAGAAAACCACACAACATAAGTGTGTGGTTTAATATAAAGTTTTATTCAGGGACCTTGCTGAGGACTGTAACCTGGGAGACAGCTCAATAGCTCTGAGAGAACTTTCCGAAAAGGCATTGGAAAGACCATCTTCTATATCAATTTTTGGCTGGAAATACATGCAATCAAGCATACATCTCAGTAAGAGATTACTGCACGAAATCATAAAGAACAAACTATGAATGTATATGTGTGTGTGTGTGTATATATATATATATATATATATGAATATACATTCATATATATGAATGTCACCCTGAACATCACAGGGATAGTTTGCTTCAAATAAAATTAATTCATATCTAGACCTGAAAAAAAAGATGGTTTCTAGATCAAAATTTTGTCATATTTAATCTTAGTTCTTTTTAAAATATCTATTTATTTCTTTGGCTCTCTGATGTCTTTAGTGGTATGCAGAATCTTGAGTTGCAGCACGTGGGGGTCTAGTTCCCTGAACAGCGATGGGACCCATGCCTCTTGCATTGGAAGCACAAATTTTTGGCCACTGGACCCCCAGGGAAGTCCCTTTACATTAGTTCTTGAAAAAAAAAATTTTTTTTTTTAATCTCCTCCCTGTACTCTCACGCAAGATTTTTTTATGCTCACCTTTCAATAAGCTGCTTCTGTTGTTATTAACCTACTCTCAATTCAACTCTTCCCAATCTTTTTTTTCCCTGAAGACTTACACTCTATCTGAGGTGAGACACTTTTAAATTTAACATTTAAAATACCAGAATTGTAATGTATATAATAAAGAGATATTTTTTTTAAAGTCTGACCACAAACCCAATATAAATACTAGAAGTGTTTATATAATCTGCATGCTAAAAATTAAAAATGCTCATCTTCCTTGAGGGACAGCAGGAATTCTGCTATTATTAGTCATACATATTAGCTAAAGCATATGTGCATATCTACTTATAGGATACAATATTAGAAACATTTTTGAGGTGAAGTCACTCAGTCGTGTCCGACTCTTTGTGACCCTGTGGACTGTAACCTACTAGGCTTCTCCGCCCATGGGATTCTCCAGGCAAGAATACTGGAGTGGATTGCCATTTAAATTGAAGGTGTGTTAAGTTTTAAATAAAAATCAATATGTAGTGTTTTGCATTAATTTTACTCAGCAAAATGCTTGTTGTTGGTTTGTTTGCTTAAAATACAATAGCAAATCCTGTAAACCATTAGATTATTTTATCAGTTTATGCATCCAATGTTTTATGTTTAATACAAAGTTTGAAAGACTTGAAATACTCCACTAAGCAAGCAAATTGTAATTACTCCTTCATAATTACCATGCAACTTTATTGCCATGCATTGTTATAATTATACTTTAAATTCCCCCCATTTATATGAGAGACCATAATGTCTTCTGGCACATTGCAATCTGTGACTTATAACTGCATCTCACTTCTACAAAGGCCTTTTCTCCATTTAGCCTCTATTTTAACTACTGTTTAAAGAGACTAAACAAAATTAATTGGCATCGTAATACTGCAGTAAGGAAATTGTAGATAATATATTTCTCAGCTACTCCAATCATTTCATTATTCAGAGGATTCGTGCTTGGCCTCTGAGATCTATTCCTCCTTCCTTAAGGAGTCAGTCATCATCACATCTGCTGCTGCTAAGTCACTTCAGTTGTGTCCAACTCTGTGCGACCCCATAGATGGCAGCCCACCAGGCTCCCCCATCCCTGGGATTCTCCAGGCGAGAACACTGGAGTGTGTTGCCATTTCCTTCTCCAGTGCATGAAAGTGAAAAGTGAAAGTGAAGTTGCTCAGTCGTGTCCGATTCTTAGCGACCCCATGGCTGCAGCCCACCAGGCTCCTCCGTCCATGGCATTTTCCAGGCAAGAGTACTGGAGTGGGGTGCCATTGCCTTCTCCACATCATCACATCAGTGCTTCTCAAACTTCAGTGTATACAGAAATCACCCTGGGATCTGATGCAAACACAGATTTTAATTCAATGTATCTGGGAAAGGGCCCCTGACAATGCATTTCTAATAGGCTCCCATGCTCTGATACCATTAATGCTGGTCCTTGGCCAACACTTTGAATAGCAGCACCGTCGAGCATCTTGTAAATCTATGTGCAAGATTCTGTTAACAACTTTCTCATACACACACAGACTTCACTCAGACCTCTACTCTAATCACTTCCCACCTTCAAGCCTGGAAATTGTTACTGTTAAAAGACTTAACACAAACAGAAACTGTTACCAAACTCAGTTTTGGCTGTTTATTGCTATAAAGCCAATACTTGAGAAGCAAGTGTTCGTATGAAAGGTAAGGTTAGTTTATTCAGCAAGCTGGCGCCTGGGGAGAAGGCAGACTCACGTCCAAGCACCAGCTCCCGGGATTCAGCTCAACCATGAAAGTTTTCTGTTTTTGTCTTTTGATACTTATTCATGTATCTGTTTGGCTGCACCAGGTCGTAGTTGTGGCATGCAGGGTCTTGCTTGCAACTCCTGGTTGCAGCACGTGGGAGCTAGATCCTGACCAGGGATTGCACCTGGGCCCCCTCCATTAGGAGTTCGGGATCTTACCATTGGACCACCAGGGAAGTCCCATGAAAAATTTTAAAGAAATGAAAAGTTAATCGCTGTTAATCATTTGGGGAAGGGGTCAAGGTCTTTGTTATTGTCCACTGTGCACAGGTGGTTTTCTGATTGGTTGGTGATGAGATAACAGGGTGGTATCCAGGAATTTTGTGCCCAGTCTGAAGTTACCATCCTCCACCTGCATGGGGGTCTTAGTTCCTACAGAAGAGCTGGAGATGTGTTATCATCTATGTTGCTTATGGTGGAACTAGGACCCTGCCCCAGGATGGATGTTCTGTTGGTTCTTGGCTCTTCCTCCCTTGTCTTCATATCCCTCCCCTCCTTCTCTGGAATGAAATCTGTGTCCTACAAACAAGAAATAGGGGACAGGAAAAAGTTTTGTATCCAGTAGGGCCCCACAGGGTCCCACTCAGTTTCAAAATGTCATTCAACCTATGAAAAAATTTACCAAGTAAGCCTTAGGTAATTACACTGTGAAATGACATGGCTTCCAGAAGAATATGACATTTGAACTGCATTTTGAAGGTTGCTTCATAATTTGCCAGACAAGTAGAGGGGCCAAGGTAGGGGGAGCCAGGAAAGGAAATTTCAGGCAGGAGAAAATAGCATTTATAGGTGAGGGATATGTAAACCCCTAGGGGAGGGGAGGAGGCTGATGAGAGGTAAGATTAAGGACACAGATACTTATCTTCTAGTTGAGGAGTTTGGATATTTATATTACAGGTGTTTAGAAATCACATGAGGACTAGACGATTATATAAATCTGATTAATATAATTTACTAATGTTTTCTCTTCCACTCTCAATAAAATGGTCCCTGGGGAAACTAACAGAATGACATGCCTACAATTCAAAGATAATATTATGGCTATTCCATCTTATTTTAGTGACACTTTTGAACATTTGTTTCTGGGGTTTTATTTCTTTAATTCATTTAGTAAATCATTGTAACCCTATCTTCTTTTCCATGAAAATCTGCTTCAAATTACTAAAATGACAGCAGATGTTTCAGCTAGCAATGTCAATGAATACAAGTAGGTCACTGTCGGCATCCACAGGCTAACACTCTATGAAGATCATCGAATATCAGGATGGCTAAGACTTCAAGACTCTAAGATACTGTAAAACATCATTTGAAAAGATATCTCTGTCAGGGCTACCCTTGTAACTCAGTCGGTAAAGAATCTGCCTGCAATGCAGGAGACCTGGGTTCTATTCCTGGGTTGGGAAGATTCCCTGGAGAAGTAAATGGCAACCCACACCAGCCAGTATTCTTGCTTGGAGAATCCCATGGACAGAGGAACCTAGTAGGCTATAGTCGGGGTCGCAAAGAGTCTGACACGACTTAGTGACTAAACCACCACTGCCTCTGTTGAAAGCTAAGAAAGTCTCACTCTGTGACTTTTTAAACTTCCCTTAGTGTTAAAATATTTTTTTGAAAGTTCCCTTTTCAATAATGGTAAACTTAAAGATAGGTTGAAAATCCAGAATCTTCTAGTCTGTCTATCTTTGGTCCTTGTCTAGCTAGATTATTGTTCTGTGTGTCTTAATTACTCAGTGTCATCTGACTCTGCAACCCCATGGATGCATGGTGCCCACCAGGCTCCTCTGTCCATGGGATTCTCCAGACAAGAACACTCGAGTGGGTTGCCATTTACTTCTCTAGGGGACCTTCCCCAATTCAGTTCAATTCTGTTCAGTCGCTCAGTCGTGTCCGACTCTTTGCGACCCTATGAATCGCAGCACGCCAGGCCTCCCTGTCCATCACCATCTCCCGGAGTTCACTCAGACTCACGTCCATCGAGTCAGTGATGCCATCCAGCCGTCTCATCCTCTGTCGTCCCCTTTTCCTCCTGCCCCCAATCCCCAGCCAGGAATCAAACCTGGGTCTCCTGCACGGCAGGTGAATTCTTTACCACTGTGCCACATACACTTCCAAGTTATTGTTGTCTGGTAGTATATGTTTCAAGGATGCATCTGCAAAATTGTTTATGCTAGTGAGTAAAAGAAATCTTGAGGTTAATTGCTTATTCAGGTTTTTCTTTTCCTGCACTGCTGCTCCCCAATACCTTACCTCCCAAAGTTTCACAATAAAAGGGACTTTTAAATGTATACACACACACACACACACACACACACACACACACACACACATGAGCTTTCCTGGTAGATCAGTGGTAAAGAATCCACCTGCTAATGCAGGAGATGCAGATTCAATCCCAGGTCAGGACGATCCCCTGGAGAAAGAAACAGTGTTCTTACCTAGGAAATCCCTTGGTCAGAGGATCCTGGCAGGCTCCAGTCCATGGGGTCGCAAAAGAGGCAGACACGACTCAGTGACTAAGCAACAACACACACATATATAGTAGGAGAGGAAAATAATTTTGTCTCTACCCCTCTGAGATCTTGACTGAGACAACCCCTGTACTAAAAGGCAATTTAACAAGAGAAAAGCAAATAGAAGTTTGATAATATGTATGCTTCCTATATACATGGCAGGTACTCAAAAACTGATTATATCAGTCAGCAGAGCTGCATGGTAAAAGGCAAGGATACAGAGAAGAGCAAAGAATTAGTACGATATGGGAGATCACAAATTGGGCAGCATCCCAGCCAGCAGAGAGACAGGAGCTCCCAGGAGCTGTACCAGATGAAAACTGGAAGGCATTCTAGCAAAAAGTGGATGGGTTCTGGACAAGTCACTTTCTTTAAAGGGAAGGGAGCAGTCTACCAGAGAGGTGACCTCTGAGTGTTGACCAAGTCATTTCTGATTGACTGGTTTCAGATTCCACTTCTCAGAGAGGCTGAAACTGTACTTAAGTCTGTTCAGTGACAAGGGGTTTAGCATAAGTGACTCCATTTGGGGCCTGTTGTCTTGTTTTTAACACCATCATAATCAGAAGGGGTTGGGTCTTGTCTTCTTACTTTACCTCTAAGGCAAGTGCACGTTCTGCTGAAACTGATTATTTTTTCAACAATATTTGTTATATTCTTTGATGGTCTGCCAGTACTTTTTTGAAGCCCAGTTAGTTAGAACAGCCGCCAACAGAGTTGAAACTAAACGGGGGGGGACAAATATCTCTCCAGAAGCAAAAAGACTTCAAAAGATATGCAGTACAAAGCACTACTGTGACTCACATAATCACTTATTTTAAAGGGGATTTGCTAATGTGAAATTGGTTTCTTATCTTCCCAGCCCCTAGTGAGCCTCTACTGTGCAAATTCGCTGATGGAGGACAAAAGAAGCGACAGAATCAAAGTAAATACACCCAGAATGGAAGGCCTTGGCCCAGGGAAGGAGAGGTGAGTCCTGACTGACCTTTGCTCAGAAATGTGGCCACAGACATCCCTCAGAAGGCTGGCAAGACAGACATGTGGGGCCATGAGGACACCAGGTCCCAGAGAAAACCAGATGGCTTCAAAGGGGGCAAATGAGCAGACCTATATTGATTTTATCAGAATATGGTTAGTTGAGAAGGAGAATAGGACTTCCAGGCTGAGCCTAGCTCTGCACTGTCCTTAAATCCTCTTTCAGCAAATGTGAAACCAGTAGATATCAGTAGCTCCTGAAAGACTTAGCCACAGCGAATTGCCCCATTTGTGCCATAATTATAAAATAAGGGAATGATTACTTAAGAAAATACTGTCAGTGATATCAACAGTGAGAGTTACATATTTGTGTTTGAAGGGAAACAAAGTTGGATTTATTTCATTCTACCATTAAGATGTTCTAGTTTTATTTATACGGGTACTTAGAGCATGCCCAAATGCTCATTCATGTGTTGATCTGTTTTCTATATGTACACATCAACATAAAATGTGACATTTTCTGTCAGTCAAGGAGAAAGAAAAGCTGGTACACACAGGGTTCTACTTTTTCATAACAAGGAGAAAAGCATTTAACAGTTAATTACCCATCTAGTCTCCTAACACAAAACAGGAGAAAAGCAAGCTTATGGCTCCAATGCCACTTGGGGATGATTCCCTTCGGTTATTTTTGTTATAAGAAGACAAGGAAAATGTGTCTGGGCTTCTAAGAGGTCTTTTTATTCTTTGTGAAATAGAATGGAGTTGTTTGAATGCCTTGAATAAATGCCATTTTATACCAAGCCCATCGTTTCAACAGAAGAGCTTTATTTAGTATTTCTATTCAAAGCATCTATTGCATCCATTTAGGCAGCATCCTACTTGGTACAGCATTCTGCACTTTCAATACTGAGATTACAGTTATAAGGAAAGAGAAGAGGCTGAGCTTTTTACTCAGCAAAACCTTTAGCCACTTTTGTTTCTAAAACTGTAGTCTGTTTTGAGTGTTTCCATGTAGATCTCAAAACTCCTCGTAAAGTAGATAGCTGTGCTCAGATACTGTGTGATCTGTCATTCATTACCTTAAAAAGAGAATGGCCATGGAGCACTTGAAGCTAAAAAAAGGGGGGGTTCAGTATTTTAATTTTAGAAAGACAGTCTATGCTGCGTCAGAACCGAAGAGGCACGGTGTGACCATGTGCTTTCAGTGGGCAGCCCCGCGGCTCCCAGAGACAGCTCATCTATGATAGCATTTTTTCACCTTGGTCCCGTGTCAATCACCCGTGGTCTCGAAGGACTCATTTGATCTTTCAAAATTTACTTGAGTCCAACGCTTACTGATTAGAGATTTCTGGATCACAGACCATAACCCCAAAGCATCAAGTTTTAGCTAGATAACTTAGCACTGATGACTGGAATTACAGTTCCTGTATTATTACATCCACTGAATAGATGGCAGTTTTGGCACGACTCCTCACTTGAGTCTACATTTCTTAGAAACCAAACCAATAAACATAAAAGAAATATAAACTTAGAGAACCCTCTCTGCTACTCTGTACAGAATCCAGGGCTCTGGGTTTAGACATGGCAAAGACCACATGTGCTGTTATTGCCAGGGAAGCACTGTGGGGTCAAGTTTAGGATCCAGAGCACTTGTAATTTAGATGTAAGTTTTAAAGGTATATTCCTAATATTCATTTTCTAAAGTTGCTTTTTAAGAGCTACACGTCTTCTGGTTGAATGTGAGAATCAAGCGAGCATCATAAATATATCTGTGATGAATAGAAGCATAATATTCCAAGTATGTAGAGACATTCAGATGCAAGAAATCAGGAAAAAAAAAAAAAAGTCATGAACTAAAAGTGCACTTATCAGATATTTTGGCTTTGAGATAAGTGTTTTAATTTTTACACCATGATCATGGTCTTAGAAGTAGACACACCAAAAATATTGGATTACTCTGCCCATTATTATGTTAATATGTATTTTTTCTTATGTTTCCCCTTTGCATTGTACTTGCTAGAGTAAAATACGTGTGTATGTAAGTATGGTGTGTAAGGTATGACATCATACAAGTTAATCCTATGTAAGCAATATTTAATCATTTCTTAGAAAGCCATCCATTCTAATTATTGCATGTCATTGTTTCTAAGACACACCTTTTTGTTGTTGCTTTCCCATATTTTAAACCTGCTGAAAGCTCTTATTATACCTTATTATAATGTTACAAAACAGTTTGCATTTGCTCCCGTTAGTCACCTGGAGGCACTACTTATATTCTCTGCTTTGGTCTTTGACCACATAGATTGTATCAGTTGAAACTCTAACCAAAGCAAGGATGTGGGTCAGATTCTTGGGGGAGAATTTTTTTATTTGCTTCCTCCCCTCATCCAGATTGAGACATGCATCTTCCCTTGAAGTCCATTTCTGGTGGGCAGTTTTGCTTCTCATTTGTCTTGTAGCCCTTGTAGTCTCCAGCTTTATAAGGAGATCATTTGGGGTGTTTGTTTCTGCTTGTTTGTGTTACTGTGTAAAATAATGGTTGCCTTAGAATACACCTGCAAAGAGAGAGAACCTAGGGAGACCTGTGTTCAATCCCTGGGTTGGAAAGACCCCCTGGAGAAGGGAATGGATATCCACTCCAGTATTTTTGCCTGGAGAAGTCCGTGGACAGAGGAGCAGAGGCAGACACAACTGAACAACTAACATTAACACTGCTGCTGCTGCTGCTGCTAAGTCTCTTCAGTCGTGGCCAACTCTGTGCGACCCCATAGACGGCAGCCCACCAGGCTCCCCCGTCCCTGGGATTCTCCAGGCAAGAACACTGGAGTGGATTGCCATTTCCTTCTCCAATGCATGAAAGTGAAAAGTGAAAGTGAAGTCACTGAGTCGTGTCCAACTCTCAGCAACCCCATGGGCTGCAGCTTACCAGGCTCCTCTGTCCATGGGATTTTCCAGGCAAGAGTACTGGAGTGGGGTGCCACTGCCTAGATAAAATTTAAAAAATTATGATGTAGGTTCTGATGCTTCAGACCCTGAGATCATAGTGCAAATTGGGGCTGCTATTTACTTGTCCTGTCTGTAAAGTCAGGTAAAAAATGACAGTATGAGAAGGATTTCTGAGCCAATGCTTCAAACACAAAACTGGTGGATTGCAAGGAACTTCAAAGTACCTTAAACATGACAATTGATAGGCTAATTAAACTTTTCATTTATGATGTAAAGCTGCTTTATTCTGGGTGGCATTTTGGTAACAGTTATTTTAGCATAGTTTGATGAAATGCTAATACTGAACCCATCATACACATTAATTAATGTAAATTAGCCAGGTTTTGAAATATAGGTACATGCTGGTGGACCTATTTTTGCATAAGTGAAAAACACCGAAATATTTGAAAGTTATTAACTAACCTCTCAAGTGACACCCAGAGCTGGAGCAGAAGGGTCAGGGATGGGACTGTGAGCCTTCTCTTTCCAAGGGCTCAAACGGTCTTACCATTTTCTAAAAGTGAGTTCATTTTATTTATTTGTGGCTGCACTGGGTCTTTGCTGCTGCACACGGCTTTCTCTAGTTGCAGTGCTTGGGCTTCTTGAAGTGGCTGCTGTTGTTGCAGAGCGCGAGCTCCAGAGGGTGGGCTCAGGAGTGGTGGCGTGCAGTCTTAGTGGACCTGTAGCATGTGGGATCTTCCTGGACCAAGGATTGAACCCATGCCCCTCCATTGGCAGGCAGACTCTTAACTACTGGACCAAAAGGAGCACCATAACAAATAGGTGATCAGTGATCTTTGATATGATTATTGTGATTGTTTTGGGGCACCATGAACTGTGTCCACATAAGGCAGTGAACTTAATCCAGAAGTATGTGTGTTCAGGCGCTCCACTGACCAGCCATTCCCCTATCTGCGTCCTCTCCTGGGGCCTCCTTGTCCCCTTAGACACAGCAACACTGAAATTAGGCCACTTAATGGCCTCTACGTGTTCAAGCATCCCATGTCCCTCACTTTAAATCAAAAGCTAGAAAAAAAATTAAGCTTAATGAGGAAGGCATATTTAAAGCCCAGACAGGTGGAAAGTTAGACCTCTTGTGCCAAACAGTTAGCCAAGTCGTGATCACAAAGGAAAAATTCTTGAAGGAAATTATAGCGCTCCTTCAGTGAACACGTGGATGATGAAACGCATGAAAAGCAAACCGTCTTATTGCTCACATGCAGAAAGTTTCAGTGGTCTGGATAGAAGATCAAGCCAGACACAACATTCCCTTAGGCCAATACCTAATCCAGAGCCAGGCCCTAACTCTCCTCAATTCTCGGAAGACCGAGAGAGGGGAGGAAGCCGCAGAAGAAAAGTCTGAAGTAAGCATAGGCTGGGTTCATGATGCTAGTTTAAAAAAAAAAGCTGTCTCTCGCTAAGAAAATTCATGAATATTGCTACACTAAACAACAGATTTTCAGTGTAGACGCAACAGTCTGCTATTGGAAGAGGCTGGCATCTAGGACTTTTCATAGCTGGAGAAGAGAAGTCAGTTCCTGGCTTCAAAGGACAGGCTGACTCTCTTGTTAGGGCCTAATGTAGCTGGTAACATGGAGTTGAAGCCGAAGTATCCAAGACTGGATACTACAGACATGATGGAGACATACAGACAGATTCCCTACCCTCTGGGAACCTAAATGCCAAAGTAGGAGATTCAAAGTATAATCGAATGTCATTTAGTGTTTCAGAAATAAAATCACTCACTGTAACTGGCTTCATACTTATAAACAAGTTAAGAAAACCAAAGCGAAATAACAACAAAAACAAACAAAAAAACACACAACAAAAACAGTAGTCACTAGAGTATCAACTCACATTTGTCTTGTTACTAACCATTAACTATTCATTTTATTGACTGACTATCTTTCAGGGTAAGTAGCTGAGCAATTGATTTGTATGCATTTAAATCCCCCATTTCTCCCCAAAGTCGGAAAGCTCTACCTGGTCACCTGTCTAGTGGATGCATCCACGTCCTCGGGTGCTGGGTGGCTCAGAGAGAGTAAAGCTAAGAGAAGTAACGGAAGCTTTGGAGTGTCATTTAACAAATTTTCAGTCCTTCTGTAACATACCTATTTAAAATAACAATTCTTCCTAAATTTTAAGGAATCATGTGTGTCAATGTCTGTGATATGCTCAGAATTGTTTGCTTTTGATCATAATTTACCGGGCATACTACTTGAGTGACTAAAGGGCCAAGCTCTGGCCCTCTCAAGCTGAGTAATGTCTCTGTTCCCTCATTAGTAGGAAGAGATTGGTTGACAGCACACCCTTGGTGAATGGGAGGATTAAATGAGGTGTTGAAGGTACGGTAGTGGGCACAGTGTCTGGCAACATGTTCTCACTCAAGTATTAGCTACTATTACAACTACCATACTATCATCACACACATAACTCAGGGCTGTTTAACCTGAAAGCCAACCTCATTATGCATTTCACATGACTTGACTGTGTCAATCCTTTATTTCCAGTTTTATGCTACATCTCTTTAATTTCCAAATGTTATTATTGTTAATGATGTAACATGTTTGAAAGAAAATCTACTGTTCATATCACTTTCCAGCTGAATTTTTGACTTAAAAATATATCATAAAACAAGTAGAAATTAATTTTACTTTGACCAATATTGTTAATGTTTCATAAGATCATATTCACAATCATTATTTGCATTCAAGAATTATTTAGTGCTAAAGTGTTATGTGGTTTTCAAATTTCTAGCCAATTTTCTCTTGAAGTTCATGTAATCCAAAAAGCCAACAGCGGGCAAGGGGAGGGGACTTGGATGGAGAAGATGAAAGAAAAATGCAAAAGTAAAAGAAAAGCATGAACCCTTGCTAGATACCAAGGGGAAGACTGAGCTACTGAGAACTGATGGATTATATGGTTGGTGTTTTTAAAGGGAAAGAGGATAAATTATTAACCGACCTGTTCTGCCAAATAATGGCAGTTATGAATGTGTTTATGCAATCTCTGTGGTTATGAAGAGTACATTCTCAAGTACTTTCTAGTATCTTTCAAAACTATTATCTTCAAAAGAAGAAGCATTCTGATACCACAGTTGGCGACTTTCTGGACTGAACAAAGAATTAGGGGGCTTCCCTGGTGGTCTAGTGGCTAAACCGTCAAGCTCCCAATGCAGGGGGCCCAGGTTTGATCCCTGGGAACTAGATCCCATATGCCACAGCTCAGACCCAGTGCAGCCAAATAAATCAATATTTAATTTGAAAAAACAAAGAATTAGGAAGCAGGAATTTTCTTGCATATTCTACAGGCTTCATAGTGCTAAATGTAAATAATCTTTAGGTTTCTATACCCTAATCTATTTCAAGGGTGAGGTTACCAAATCCTTCTGTGTAAGGAATTTTTAGAGTCCTTATAAGTAGTGGTATTAAGTTACAAAATTTCCTTTTGTTTAGTGAAACACTCAGACTCATGAAATAATCAACGAAGAAAGATACAATTTGTGGGCTCCAAATGTGTATATTTATCCCACTTACTAAAATTTATTTGCTTACCCAGCATCAGTATTCCCAGTGCTTTGATGGACATTTTTAAAAAAATATTTATTTTATCTGTTTGGTTGCACCGGGTCTTAGCCATAGCATGCGTGATCATTGATCTTCGTTGCAGCATGCAGGAATCTTGAACTGTGACATGTGAATTTTTCGCTGCAGCACGTGGGATCGCATTCCCTGAACAGGGATCAAACCCAGAACGCCTGCACTGGGAGCACTGAATCTAAGTAACTGGACCACCAGGGAAGTCCCCTTTCTTAGTCATTTGAATACGTGCAGAACAACAAAAAGTTTGAGTCACTAAATACGCGCTCCCAGCGGAGGCTGAACACGTGACACTTTGCCTTCTTGTTTCAGTTCTTATACTATTAAATAGCGTCCTTATTTAGGGCTACATTTTTTTAAACTTTTAAGTTTGTATTGGGGTATAGCCAATTAACAATGTTGTGATAGTTTCAGGTGGATAGCAAAAGGTCTCAGCCATACATACACATGTATCAATTCTCCCCTGCACTCCCCTCCCATCCAGGCTACCAAATAACATTGAATGGAGTTCCATGTGCTATACAGTAGGTCCTTGTTGATTATCCATTTTAAATATAGCAGTGTGTATATATTCATTCGAAACTCCCTAACTATCCCTTCCCTCTCCCATCCTTCCCCCCAAAATCATAAGTTTGTTCTCTAAGTCTGTGAGTCTATTTCTGTTTAGTAAGTTCATTTGTCTATTTGTTTTTTAGATTCCACATATAAGGGTTGTCATATGATATTTCTCCTTCTCTGACTTGCTTCACTTGGTATGGTAACCTCCAAATCCATCCATGTTGCTGCAAATGGCATTATTTCGTTCTTTTTAATGACTGAGTAACATTCCTTTGTATATATGTACCGCATCTCCTTTATCCCTTCCTCTGCCAATGGACATTTAGGTTGCTTCTCTGTCTTGGCTGATGTTAACAGTGCTGCAGTGAACATTGGGGTACATGTATCCTTTCAGATCATGCTTTTCTCCTGATATATACTCAGAAGTGAGATTGCAGCGTCATATAGTAGCTCTATTTTTAGTTTTTTAAGGAAACTTCATCCTGTTTTCCATAGTGACTGTACCAATTGACATTCCCACCAACAATGTAGAAGGGTTCCCTTCTCCCCACACCCTCTCTAGCATTTATTGTGTGGGGGCTTTTTGATGATAGCCATTTTGACAGGTATGAAGTGATATCTCATTGTAGTTTTGATGTGCATTTCTCTAATAATTAGAAATGTTGATCTTTTCATGTGTCTCTTTGCCATCTGTGTGTCTTCTATGGAGAAATGTTTATTTGGGTCTTCTCCCCATTTTTTGAGTGGGTTGTTTGTCTTGATGCTATTGAGCATTGTGAGCTGTTTGTAAATTTTGGAGACTAATATCTGTCTGTCATATTATTGGCAAATATTTTCTCCCAATCTGTTGGTTGTCTTTTTGTTTTATTTATTGTTTCTTTTGCATTGCAAAAGCTTTTGGATTAATTTATTTTAATTGGAGGCTAATTACATTACAATATTGTGGTGGTTTTTGCCATACAGTGACATGAATCAGCCATGGGTATATTTGTGTTCCCCATCCTGAACCCCCCTCCCACCTCCCTACCTCCCCATCCCGTCCCTCAGGGTTGTCCCAGTGCACCATCTTTGAATGCCCTGTTTCATGCATTGAACTTGGACTGGTGCTCTGTTTCACATACAGTAATATACATGTTTCAATGCTCCCATTTATTTTTGTTTTTGTTTCCATTATTCTGGAAAATGGGTCAAAAAAGATATTGCTGCAATTTATGTCAGAGAGTGTTTGTTTTCCTCTAAGATTTTTATAGTGTTCAGTCTCATTTAGGCCTTTAATCCACTTTGAGCTTATTTTTGTATATGGTGTAAAGAATGGTCTAATTTCATTTTTTACATGGAGTTGTCCAGTATTCCCAGCACCATTTGTTGAAGAGACAGTCTTCCCGACATTGTGTAATCTTGCCTGGTTTTCCATAATTTAATTGATGATAGGTGCATGGATTTATTTCTGGGTTTCTATCCTATTTCATTGATCCGTATTTCAGTTTTTGTTCAAGTACAATACTTTGTTGATGTCTATAGCTTTGTAGTATAGTCTGAAGTCAGGGAGCCTGATTCCTCCAGCTCTGCCTTTCTTTCTCAAGATTGTTTTGGCTATTTGGGGGTTTTTGTGTCTCCATACAAATTTTAAGATTTATATTTTAGTTCTGTGAAAAAACATGCCATTAGTAGGGGGAGCCTGGTGGGCTGCCGTCTATGGGGTCGCACAGAGTCAGACATAACTGAAGTGACTTAGCAGCAGCAGCAGCAGCAGAGATTGTATTGAATCTGTACTTTGCATTGGGTAGTATAGTCATTTCGACAATATTGATTCTTCCAATCCGCGAACATGGTCTATCTTTTCATCTGTTTCTGTCTTCTTTGGCTTCTTTCACCAGTGTCTTACAGTTTTCACAGTACAAGTGTTTATCTCCTTTCGTAGGTTTATTCAGAGGTATTTTATTGTTGTTGATATGATGGTAAGCGGAATTGTTCCTTGAATTTATTTTTCTGATCTTTCATTGTTAGTGTATAGAAATGCAACAGATTTCTGTGTATTAATTTTGTAACCTGCAACTTTATCAAAACAAATGATGAACTCTAGTAGTTTTCTGGTAGTGTCTTTAGGATCTTCTGTGTATAGTATTATGTCACCTGCAGACAGTGACGTTTAACTTCTTTTTCAGTTTGGATTCCCTTTACTTCTTTTTTTTCTCTAGTTGCCATAGCTAGGACTTCCAAAACTATGCTGAATAAAAGTGGTGAGAGTGGACACCCTTGTCTTGTTCCTGATCTCAGAGGAAATGCTTTCAGCTTTTCACCTTAGAGCATGATATTAGCTGTAAGTTTGTCGAAGGCATCCTTATTAGGTTGAGGTAAGTTCTCTCTTTGCTAGGGCTACATTTTTGCTTGTTCATGCTTTTTATTGGTGTTTTCCATTTTTAAAGTGGCCCTAAATTGTAGTTTTGAAGTGCTGTCTGGTGTTTCTACGTGAAAGAATCCATCATGTGCCTTATGGAGAAAATACGGAAAAATGAAGATAGGCTTCATTGAGGCATTACTTAGGAGTGCTATTGCCCATGAGCTCAATGTTAATGAATAAGCAATATATATTAAATGTGGTGTCTTTAGACAGATATAAAACAAGGTTTTTTATTGATGAGTTGGTGAAAATGTTGTGACCAGACCTGACCCTGTATTTCCTCTAAGAGCAGTGACTCAGTGTTCACTAATTCAGTGTTCATGGTGACTTCATAGAATATAATTTCTTCAAATAACAAGAATCCATTCTATCTTGTTTTATGTCCACTGTTGTTAAGTGGGATCCAGTCTCCTGGTTAAGTTTTTGTCTCTCTCATTCATGTAAAAAGCAATTTGCTTGGATGGGAAAATTAACTGCTACCAGTGTATGAGTCAGCTGTCTTTATTTGAAGAGTTGTGTTACAGTCTATCATCAGTTTTTATGGATTTAAAGACATTCGTTCTTACTCTGCTCAACAAATATGTGTAAAACTTTCTAAGGAATTTGGGGAAAGTTCCGATCCTATGTTCATTAATTTATTGAGTCTATGAGTGACTAGTAGACTTGGAATTATTTCATAAAGATCCTTAAACACTTGACCCAATGTAGAGATTCACATTCTTGCTATCTTCCCCAGCAAGAAAAATCTGATACATTGAATTATTTCTACTATCATTTATATCATTATTATCTACTCACCTGTTTGCGTATGATAAGAAGGGCGTGTTGTTCTATAGGAACCAAATCCAACAATGTAGAGATTCACATTCTTGCTATCTTCCCCAGCAAGAAAAATCTGATACATTGAATTATTTCTACTATCATTTATATCATTATTATCTACTCACCTGTTTGCGTATGATAAGAAGGGCGTGTTGTTCTATAGGAACCAAATCCAGTCACATTCATATGGCCAGTGTTGATGCTGAAGGGCACATAGATGTCTGTGGAAGTAACAGCAAACATGTTCCATAAAATCTGGAGAAAAGAGGCAATCCTTCTGGCCACCATTCATAGGGAGCCCTCACAACAGAAACGTTTTGTTGAGTTTCTTGAAAGCATTTGGTTGTCACTAGGTATCACCAATGTTACTGTAAAGCACATGCCTGGAGACACTCCTAGCAGTGACGAAGATAAGGCAGAACTCACATACGTGGCCCCCAGGCTTTAGCTGGATCTTTTATGACCTGTGCATCCTGCTTAGAAACTATTTGATCAATCACCAGTCCTTCATATTAACTCACTATTGATACAATGTAGAGATTCACATTCTTGCTATCTTCCCCAGCAAGAAAAATCTGATACATTGAATTATTTCTACTATCATTTATGTCATTATTATCTACTCACCTGTTTGCGTATGATAAGAAGGGCGTGTTGTTCTATAGGAACCAAATCCAGTCACATTCATGTGGCCAGTGTTGATGCTGAAGGGCACATAGATGTCTGTGGAAGTAACAGCGAACATGCTCCATAAAATCTGGAGAAAAGAGGCAATCCTTCTGGCCACCATTCATAGGGAGCCCTCACAGCAGAACGTTTTATTGAGTTTCTTGAAAGCATTTGGTTGTCTTAGGTATCACCAATGTTACTGTAAAGCACATGCCTGGAGACACTCCTAGCAGTGAGGAAGACAAGGCAGAACTCACATACGTGGCCCCCAGGCTTTAGTTGGATCTTTTATGACCTGTGCATCCTGCTTAGAAACTATTTGATCAATCACCAGTCCTTCATATTAACTCACTATTGATCAGAGATGTATTAATGCATCTTTTGTTACCTGAATGTTATTGGGTAGAGATGTTTCAGTATTTGCTTACATAACATCATTGGCCACAGGTGTAGCTTTCTTTAAAAATTCCCTGGTCAATGATGTGTTAAGTATAAGAAGAACCAGACAACAGGCCCAGGATTTCACCATTTCTGTTAGCTTTCAAGCCATATTGACTGCAATTTCATTTCGCAATACTGAACATCAGAAAATTTGTTTCAGAGATATTGAATTAAAGTCCTGCCCTGTTGAGCTATTAGAAGTAATACGTTGAAGAGAAACTGAAGTACAGTTACCTATGAAATAGTATATCTAAAGAATTATTTGAAAAACTTAGTAATAATTGCATGTAAAATTCAGGTTATATTCAGCTGTATTCTATGAAAGTAGAAACATCAGCTATATAATTCACTATTGTTTCCATTGACTATATCACAGTGCATGACAGTTTCTTGTCCAATTCTTTTCTTTAATGAGACCTTGGGGGAATAGTTAAGATGTATCTGTCAACATACCTAGGTTCTGCAAATAGTCCTTTTAACTTTGAAGTAAAGAGAATTTTTACATATATGATCTTGAAAAGAGAAATTGTCTGTTAGGAAACATGACAGCACTTGGAGTTAAGTGTGATAACCAGCCCACCGGATGTAGGTTTTTTTTGCATTTCATGTGTTTTGCCTGCAATTTGGAGAGCAGACTCAAGGTGAACGGCCCTTCTAACCTCAAAAGAATTCTTCCCATTGGCACATGAACTTGAATTCTCAGTCACTCAGCGTGAAAGCTTTCTTAGTTAAGTGTCCGTATTTAAAAGCTGCCGGGTCTAATATTTACTAAGCTATGATTCACTAAAGGTAAAAGGCAAATCTTGTAAATTCCTGTGATAGTGTAAGTTTGGATGAAATATGATTGATGACGAACTCTAGTCCTCTGCCTTCTCTCTACTCCCGAGCAAGAGGCTAGAAAAGCTCACTTGTATTCTTGGGGAGGAGGAGTGGGGGAATTAGGAGGGGCTCAAGGCTGAGAAGATTACATCAAGCATGTACAAGGAGAAAGGCTGATGGTTGATCACCATGTCTCCTGTGGACCCTTGATGCAGTCCCCGTGGATAAGGGCAGCTATGTGGGGTACCAGTCAACTGGGGGACTTCTTGAATGGGTGGCACGGTCTTGGCAGCTCACCGGTCACAAGATGCAGAGTGGTGCCCATCAATATTTTTTAATTTATTTTACTTTTGGCTGTGCTGGGCCTTCATTGCTGTGCAGGCTTTGTCTAGTGTGCGGAGCAGGATCTACTCTAATTGCAGTTCGCGGGCTTCTAATTGCTGCGGCTTCTCTTGTTGCAGACGTGGGTTTTAGGGCTTGTGGACTCAGTAGTTGTGAAGCATGGGCCTAGTTGCCCGGCAGCATGTGGAATCTTCCCAGACCAGGGTCAAACTCATGCCCGATGCTTTGGCAGGCAGATTCTTAACCGCTGGACCACCAGCGAAGTCCCTATTAATATGTAACCTGAAGCTTACAACTTCTATGTGACATCAAACCATATCTGGGATCTGGAAGGATACAGATCATCTAGCTAGATACCCAAGACATCCACCTGTCTAGCTGCTCAGGCTCGCCCTGGAAGCAACCTCAACATCTTATACTTTTTACCCGATTTTCCTGTGTGGGGTTTAATAGTATGTACACTGCAACACTGACTCTAAAACAACAATCAATTAAAGACAAAAGAGTATTTTAAATACCACTAAAAAAGAGGAGAAACTTGCCAAACTCTCCAATGCCATCAAGTATCCTGTTAGCCTCGATTTCACAGATGTTAAAAAGTAAAGCAAAAGTATGTCTTGAAATCTACGAAGATCAGTCATTTAGACTGAGATTAAAACAGAAGCACTTACATAAAATATGGCAATGTTCTCCTGTCTCTTTTATAATTATCAATCAAGGCTTCATTTAAATTTGTTTTTAATGACAAACTCAGACTAGATTTCCCCAGATTTTGAGACCTTTAGCTACATGATGCTGTGCCGGTGGCGCTGGTGGTAAGGAATCTGCCTGCCAGTGCGGAGACAGTAGAGACGCAGGTTCAATCCCTGGGTCAGGAAGATCCCTGGAGGAGGACATGGCCACCCACTCCAGTATTCTTGCCTGGAGAATCCCGTGGACAGGGGAGTCTGGCAGGCCATAGTCCATGGGGTCACAAAGAGTCAGAAACAACAGAAGTGACTTAGGGTGCCCCCACGCACATAATGCTGATACCTTTTATCCTGCTTCCCTTTCAACAATGCTTTTTGTGTGTGTGCAGTCATAGATTTTTGCAGCCTTCCAGTCTTTATTCCGTCTGCCTCTTTTTTATCTTGTCCTTTTCTATTGCAGGATAGGGGACAACATCTCTGTCTGATATGAATGTTATAGCAAAAGCTGGAAAAAAGAAATATCATGATGGCAAAGTGCATAAGCAGCAGCATAACTCCCCATGATGGTCTTTTCTTGAACACAAGGAGGCAGATCTTCTCTATTCTCTGTATATATATATTTTTTTTTTTTTTTTTTTTTTTTCTTGTAAGTGATACTTCTCCTGGATTTCATTTAATTGATTCCTGACACACCTCTGGAGATTTCAAGATGACTTTTAACAGCCTCCTATTCTCTGCTTTCAGGGTCAGGCACCTGGATAAGGAAGGGCCTCAGGTCCCCCTTGATTCCTGCTGGTATTATGGTTCAAGTGCACTAGCTACCCTATTGCGCCAGGAAGCTCTCTCAGGGACCCCAATAATCACTTTTCTTCTTCCTATCTCTGCTCATCAGTCAAGGGCTGAGATACTGTCTTTAGAAGTTTGATTGAGTTAACTTGAATTTTTTTTAAGGAAATCTTAATGGTAAAATAAAAATTCAAAATACCCCAGTTCCATTTTCAGATACATGTTTGGGACTTCCCTGGCATTCTAGTGGTTGGAGCTCTGCACATCTGCTGCAGTGGGCACAGGTTCGATCCCTGGTGTGGAGACAAGATCCTGCATGTGGTGTGGCACAACAACAACAACAAAAAACAGCAAGACCCAAATATAAGTTTAACTGAAGTCCAAATTCAAAATTTTCAAGTCATATATTCATTCACTAATTCATTGAACAAACGTCTGATGAGTCTGTTATGTTTCGATAACTGGCCTGGGAAGAGGAGATACCAAGATGGAATCAGCCAGGAGCCCATTTAGGAGAGGCACACAGATGCCACGTGTGGTCACGTTCACTCCCGTCCTGCATCATGGGGACGGAGCAAAGGCAGGGGTTAATGCTTCATGGAGGCAAATGGCTTTCAGAGGCCATGACATTTAGTCTGAGGCTGGAGAAGGGAAAGCCCATATTCCCTCGGTGCTACACAGAGTTTCTACAAAGGCCCAGAGGTCACACCACAGGACAGGGTGAGTGTCCGTCTGAGTTGGTGAAGGGTGGAGTCTGGACTCGCACGGGAAGATGGTGGAGGTCAGAGGTACATACACATTTGATCCTGAAAGGCTCTGTAATCCGTGAGTTATCCCTTAGGTGGCACCATGCTGGTTGGATCTGCCTGTTGTAAGAACAAATTTCACAGCACAGTGTTATGACTGGTGGATTGAAAGGAAGGTGGTAGCAGAGGCTGAAGAGAATATTTTTTATGAAAGGACAGTAGTAAACACCCAAATAAGAAATGATAACTTTAGAGGATACTGACGATACATATCAGTTCAGTTCAGTTCAGTTCAGTCGCTCAGTCGTGTCTGACTCTTTACGACCCCATGAATCGCAGCACGCCAAGCATCCCTGTTCATCACCATCTCTCGGAGTTCACTCAGACTCACGTTCATCGAGTCCGTGATGCCATCCAGCCATCTCATCCTCGGTCATCCCCTTTTCCTCCTGCCCCCAATCCCTCCCAGCATCAGAGTCTTTTCCAATGAGTCAGCTCTTCGCCTGAGGTGGCCAAAGTACTGGAGTTTCAGCTTTAGCATCATTCCTTCCAAGGAAATCCCAGGGTTGATCTCCTTCAGAATGGACTGGTTGGATCTCCTTGCAGTCCAAGGGACTCTCAAGAGTCTTCTCCAACACCACAGTTCAAAAGCATCAATTCTTTGGCGCTCAGCCTTCTTCACAGTCCAACTCTCACATCCATACATGACCACAGAAAAAACCATAGCCTTGACTAAACGGACCTTAGTCGGCAAAGTAATGTCTCTGCTTTTGAATATGCTATCTAGGTTGGACATAACTTTTCTTCCAAGGAGTAAGCGTCTTCTAATTTCATGGCTGCAGTCACCATCTGCAGTGATTTTGGNAACTCTCACATCCATACATGACCACAGGAAAAACCATAGCCTTGACTAAACGGACCTTAGTCGGCAAAGTAATGTCTCTGCTTTTGAAAATGCTATCTAGGTTGGACATAACTTTTCTTCCAAGGAGTAAGCGTCTTCTAATTTCATGGCTGCAGTCACCATCAGCAGTGATTTTGGAGCCTAAAAAAATAAAGTCTGGCACTGTTTCCACTGTTTCCCCATCTATTTCCCATGAAGTGATGGGACCAGATGATTTTGACATATACCATTTACTCATAGTTATTTAAAAGAAAAGGGCAGATAGTGTCTTACATTAAAATATTTAATAAAAAAAAAGTGATTAATTCTGTATGATACTGGCACTGGAAAAGGCAAACAAATAATTACAATTGCAATTAATAAAATGTCCCGTATTAACATAAGAATGTCATTTAAACTCAGTGGTGATACTGTGATTATTCAAAAATAGTAGTTGAAATAATGGTTAAATATTTAGAAATAAAGTACTTGGCTACTTCTCAAATACTATAGCAAAATCACATTCTAGATTTGTTAAGATACCAATGTACTTTAAATAAATACTAACTGCAAAATAGAATACACATGAATATTTTTATAAAATTGAATCTGGGAAATTTTCTAAACTGACAGTAAAGGTAGAAGCAGCATTTGTATCTATAGAAATTGTCCTCAATAAATATTTATTGGAGACTTAAAATGCCCAATATGCTACTGCAAATCAGTGCAGAAATAACTCCAGAAAGAATGAAGGGATGTAGCCAAAGCAAAAACAATACCCAGTTGTGGATGTGACTGGTGGTAGAAGCAAGGTCCGATGCTGTAAAGAGCAATATTGCATAGGAACCTGGAATGTCAAGTCCATGAATCAAGGCANTGCTACTGCAAATCAGTGCAGAAATAACTCCAGAAAGAATGAAGGGATGTAGCCAAAGCAAAAACAATACCCAGTTGTGGATGTGACTGGTGGTAGAAGCAAGGTCCGATGCTGTAAAGAGCAATATTGCATAGGAACCTGGAATGTCAAGTCCATGAATCAAGGCAAATTGCAAGTGGTCAAACAGGATATAGCAAGAGTAAATATCAACATTCTAGGAATTAGCAAACTAAAATGGACTGGAATGGGTGAATTTAACTCAGATGACCATTATATCTACTACTGTGGGCAGGAATCCCTCAGAAGAAATGGAGTAGCCATCATGGTCAACAAAAGAGTCTGAAATACAGTACTTGGATGCAATCTCAAAAATGACAGAATGATCTCTGTTTGTTTCCAAAGCAAACCATTCAATATCACAGTAATCCAAGCCTATGCCCCAACCAGTAATGCTGAAGAAGCTGAAGTTGAACAGTTCTATGAAGACCTACAAGACCTTTTAGAATTAACACCCCCAAAAGATGTCCTTTTCATTATAAGGGACTGGAATGCAAAAGTAAGAAGTCAAGAAACAGCTGGAGTAACAGGCAAATTTGGCCTTGGAATATGGAATGAAGCAAGGCAAAGACTAGTAGAATTTTGTCAAGAAAATGCACTGGTCATTGCAAACACAATCTTCATACAACACAAGAGAAGACTCTACACATGGACATCACCAGATGGTCAACACCAAAATCAGACTGATTATATTCTTTGCAGAAGCCATCATGGTCAACAAAAGAGTCTGAAATACAGTACTTGGATGCAATCTCAAAAATGACAGAATGATCTCTGTTTGTTTCCAAAGCAAACCATTCAATATCACAGTAATCCAAGCCTATGCCCCAACCAGTAATGCTGAAGAAGCTGAAGTTGAACAGTTCTATGAAGACCTACAAGACCTTTTAGAATTAACACCCCCAAAAGATGTCCTTTTCATTATAAGGGACTGGAATGCAAAAGTAAGAAGTCAAGAAACAGCTGGAGTAACAGGCAAATTTGGCCTTGGAATATGGAATGAAGCAAGGCAAAGACTAGTAGAATTTTGTCAAGAAAATGCACTGGTCATTGCAAACACAATCTTCATACAACACAAGAGAAGACTCTACACATGGACATCACCAGATGGTCAACACCAAAATCAGACTGATTATATTCTTTGCAGCCAAAGATGGAGAAGCTCTATACAGTCAGCAAAAACAAGATCGGAAGAAGACTGTGGCTCAAATCATGAACCCCTTATTGCCAAATTCAGACTTAAATTGAAGAAAGTAGGGAAAACCACTAGACCATTCAAGTATGACCTAAATCAAATCCCTTATGATTATACAGTGGAAGTGACAAATAGATTTAAGGGCCTAGATCTGATAGATAGAGTGTCTGATGAATTATGGATGGAGGTTCATGACATTGTACAGGAGACAGGGATCAAGACCATCCCCATGGAAAAGAAATGCAAAAAAGCAAAATGGCTGTCTGGGGAGGCCTTACAAATAGCTGTGAAAAGAAGAGAAGTGAAAAGCAAGGGAGAAAAGGAAAGATATAAGCATCTGAATGCAGAGTTCCAAAGAATAGCAAGAAAAGATAAGAAAGCCTTCCTCAGCAATCAATGCAAAGAAATGGAGGAAAACAACAGAATGGGAAAGACTAGAGATCTCTTCAAGAAAATTAGAGATACCAAGGGAACATTTCATGAAAAGATGGGCTCGATGAAGCATTGAAATGGTCTGGACCTAACAGAAGCAGAAGATATTAAGAAGAGGTGGCAAGAATACACAGAAGAACTGTGCAAAAAAGATCTTCACGACCAAGATAATCATGATGGTGTGATCATTCACCTAGAGCCAGACATCCTGGAATGTGAAGTCAAGTGGGCCGTAGAAAGCATCACTACAAACAAAGCTAGTGGAGGTGATGGAATTCCAGTTTGAGCTATTTCAAATCCTGAAAGATGATTCTGTGAAAGTGCTGCACTCAATATGCCAACAAATTTGGAAATCTCAGCAGTGGCCACAGGACTGGATAAGGTCCATTTTCATTTCAACGCCAAAGAATGCTCAAACTACCACACAATTGCACTCTTATGTCTCTTGAATTGGCAAGTATGTTCTTTACCACTAGTGCCAACTGGGAAGCCCTAAAATGAACATGACTCATCTAACTTTTTGAATTATGGTTTCTCCAGGTATAATAAATCCCTTACCATACAAATGAGTTCCATTCTGCGAGCAAATTTCAAGTCCAAAAATATTAGCCTAGGTACCCAACTAACATGATTCACTATGTAGTATGTACTCTAATAGATTTGATATTTTTCACACAAGTAATACATTTTAAAAAATATAGAAATTAAACAAGTTTTAATCTTTCAGTATAGTGCCTTGAAAAGTACGGTAGTACAATACAAGAGCTGGTACACAGGTGTTGGCATTGAGTAACCAGGCACGAAGAGTTACTGATCGGAGGAGGGAGATGGGGTGGGAGATGGTGCAGCTGAAGGATCATCAGCAATAGGACACAGAGGACAAGCTGCAATTTCACTCACGCCTGACATTGATGACACAGGTTTTGCTTCTTTGTTAGATTCAATTCTGTCTACCCTCTTGAGAAAATGGTCCAGCCATGTCTGAGCAGTAGCTCTTTTTCTCTCATCATAGATGATATGCTCACACTGCACTGCATTCTGAACAGCTTCTGAAGCCTCCGTGTACTGTCTTATGCTTGGGCCCTGTGCCTCAAAAGCCAGTAGTACCTCCTCAAATAAAGAAAATCCCCTTGCTCTTTACTTCATCATGAATCTCTCCAGTTCTTTGGTTATTTCCTCTTGTCTCTTTTCATCCTTTCTCTGGACCCCCAATTCCATCAGGTCTTCATTATTAAATTCTTCATGTTGCACAGTAAGGAGTTCAATGAAATCATCTTCTTGCAGTTCTAGCTCCAGCTTCTTACTGAGGGTCACTAAGTTGCTGAAGACCTCTTTGGACTCCTCATCCACCTTCTCAAATCCATGAAAATCTTGAACAGACTGTGACCAAGGTTATCCCAAACCCCATTCATGGTGATGGCCATAATATCACGCAAAGCAATGGTTTTGTATGGCCTTGTAGATGTTATAGTCCTTCCAAAATTGTCACAAGGTTGTTTCTGATTCTTCACTCACTTCTAGTGCCTGAAGAAAAGTGTCGTATAAATAATATTTCTTGCAAGTCTCTAACTTCTTGGTTCATATGTTTGATGAACAATGTAGTATTTGGTGGCAGATGTGCTACTTTGATGTTGGGATGAAAGTCATCCATCAATGGGGGGTGGCCTGGAGCATTGTTGAGCAACAAAAGAATGTTCTCTAAGCAATATTTCTCTACTTACAGGATAAATTGATGGAAGAATCAGTCCTGGAAAATGGTTTGTGTAACCCAAGTTTTGGGGTTACTTTTCCAAACAGCAGGAGAGAGCACTTGGCTATGTTTTTAAGGGCTTTTGGGTTCTCTGAATGATAAATTAAAAGAGGTTTCAGGTTTATATTGCTGGAAGCATTGCCACCAAACAACAGAGTTAACCTATCCTTTGTTGCTTTATAGCCTGGCATCAACTTTTCCTTCTTATGGATGTAGCTTCTGTCTGGCATCCTCTTCGAGTACAATACAGTCCTGCTGCTTGGGTAAATAAGAAAATTCATCAATACTTCCTCAAAGTGTTTCAGGAAATTCTGGGCAGCTACCATATCTGTACTCTCTGCCTTGCCACTTACTTTTATGTTGTGAAGAATGACTCTAACCTAGAACCAATGAAACTATCCATGTCTGACATTAAAAGATACGCCCTCTGATTCTTCATGTTTCTTTTTCAAGTTTTTATAAAGGCTTTTAGCTTTCTCTTGTACCAACATTAACCTGATGCTCATCCTGCATCCTCATTTTGAGAGGTTTCTCCATCCATCTCTTTTCTACATTTCTTCAATACTGTTGCTGACATCATCAGTATAGTAAACTTAAGATGTTTCATGATTAGATCTTTGTTCTTTAGAATCATGCTGATGGTTAAACAATTAATGTTATAAGAATGACCAATGCCTACCATCTTTTTTACTTGCTCCACTATCTCAATTATTTTCATTTTTGTTTCCACCGTTACCTCTTGGTACTTCTTAAGAGAATCAGCTACAGTACTGTTGCTTTTATGTTTGCTTTGGACATCCTGAGCTTGAGATAAAGATACTGTACTCTATATAATACTGTAAAGTACACAGAAGAATAACTTGTAAGGGATGCATGTACATGACAATGTACACCAGACACATGAATTAACTTATATGATTGGGCAAGTGAATGCACATTCACATTTTTAAAAGTTTGCAATTTGAATATTTGTATGTAACGGACTTACTGTGTATGCCCAAGAGTAGGAATTCAGGGTCAAGTGGTAGGTCTACTTTAAATTTTTTAAGGAATGTCTGTACTCTTCTCCCGGAGAAGGCAATGGCAACTCACTCCAGTACTCTTGCCTGGAAAATCCCATGGACGGAGGAGCCTGGTAGGCTGAAGTCCATGGCGTCGCTGAGGATCGGACACAACTGAACGACTTCACTTTCACTTTTCACTTTTATGCTTTGGAGAAGGAAATGGCAACCTACTCCAGTGTTCTTGCCTGGAGAATCCCAGGGACGGGGGAGCCTGATGGGCTGCAGTCTATGGGGTCAAACAGAGTTGGACACGACTGAAGTGACTTAGCAGTAGCAGCAGCAGCAACATACTGTTCTCCATAGTGGCTACATCAGATTACTAACCCACAAATAATGTAGAAATTTTTCATTTTCTCCACACCTCCTCTAGCATCTAGTATTTGTTGACATTTTGATGGTGTGATGTGATATCTCATTGGAGTTTTGACTTACATTTCTCTAAAAATTAGTGTATTGCTATAAACTTCTCTCTTTGAACTGATTTTGCTACAGTCCATAGGCTTTTGATTTTCATACTTTTACTTGTCTCTAGGTAATTTTTGAATTCCTTTTTGACTTCTTTTGAATTTCTCTTTGAATTTCTTTTTGGTTCATTTGTTTAAAGTATAGGGTTTAGCTCTATGTGTTATGTTTATGTATTTTACAGGGATTTGTTCTTATGGTTGACTTCTAATCTCATAGCGTTGTGGTCAGAGAAGACACTTCATAGCCTAATATGGGGCTCAGAACTCTCAGTCCTATGGGAGTCCTATGGGAGTTATGTGGTTATTCTCCTGTTTGTGGGTCACACATCCTGAACTATTGGATTTGATTATATCAGGAGTTTGCCCCTGCTACTGTTTGGTTGTGTCTTTGGATGTAGATTTTTTTTTTTTTTTGGTAGGTTCCAGTCTTTTTTTTAAGTGAAGTGAAGTCATGAAGTTGCTCAGTTGTGTCTGACTCTTTGCGACCCCATAGACTGTAGCTTACCAGGTTCCACCATCCATGGGATTTTCCAGGCAAGAATACTAGAGTGGGTTGCGATTTCCTTCTCCAGGAGATCTTCCCGATCCAGGGATTAAACCCAGGTCTTCCACATGGTAGGCATTGTAGGCAGACGCTTTACTGTCTGAGCCACCAGGGAAGATCCTTTTTTCTTTTAATCAATGGTTATTCAGCAGTTTGTTTGATTTTGGCGTTCTTCTGAAAGGAGGTGAGCTTCTACTCTACCACCTTGTCTCCCATCCAGATATTTACTTTAAATATTATTTTAAAACACTACATTTTTAATCTAATTTTTCATTTAATGTTTCCATCATATTTTATTTTTAATATGTTTACTTTTAATATTAACAAGATACAATGTTTATATATATATATCAAAAATTGTGGTCCACTGGAGAAGGGAATGGCAAAATTCTTCAGTATTCTTACCTTGAGAATACACACCCCATAAACAGTATGAAAAGGCAAAATGATAGGATACCAAGACAGGAACTCCCCAGGTCGGTAGGTGCCCAATATGCTACTGGAGATCAGTGGAGAAATAACTCCAGAAAGAATAAAGGAATGGTGCCAAAGCAAAAACAATATCCAGTTGTGGATGTGACTGGTAATAGAAGGAAGGTCTGAGGCTGTAAAGAGAAACCTGGAATATCAGGTCCATGAATCAAGGCAAATTGGAAGTGGTCAAACAGGAGATGGCAAGAGTGAGAGTCAACATTCTAGGAATAAGCAAACTAAGTTGGACTGGAATGGGTTAATTTAACTCAGATGACCATTATATCTACTACTGCAGGCAGGAATCCCTCAGAAGAAATGGAGTAGCCATCATCGTCAACCAAACAGTCCAAAATGCAGTACTTGGATGCAATTTCAAAAACGATAGAATGATCTCTGTTCATTTCCAAGGCAAACCATTCAGTATCACAGTAATCCAAGTCTATGCCCCAACCAGTAATGCTGAAGAATCTGAAATTTAACGGTTCAGTGAAGACCTACAAGACCTTTTAGAACTAACACCCAAAAAAGATGTCCCTTTCATTATAGGGGACTGGAATGCAAAAGAAGGAAGTCAAGAAACACCTGAAATAACAGGCAAATTTGGCCTTGGAATATGGAATGAAGAGGGCTGAACTATGGAATGAGGTTCGTGACATTGTACGGGAGACAGGGATCAAGACCATCCCCATGGAAAAGAAATGCAAAAAAGCAAAATGGCTGTCTGGGGAGGCCTTACAAATAGCTGTGAAAAGAAGAGAGGCGAAAAGCAAAGGAGAAAAGGAAAGATATAAGCACCTGAATGCAGAGTTCCAAAGAATAGCAAGAAGAGATAAGAAAGCCTTCTTCAGTGATCAATGCAAAGAAATAGAGGAAAACAACAGAATGGGAAAGACTAGAGATCTCTTCAAGAAAATTAGAGATACCAAGGGAACATTTCATGCAAGGATGGGCTCGATAAAGGACAGAAATGGTACATCATGAGAAACCCTTGTTGGAAAGAAGCACAAGTTGGAATAAAGATTGCCAGGAGAAATATAAATAACCTCAGATATGCAGATGACACCACCCTATGGTAGAAAGTAAAGAGGAACTAAAAAGCCTCTTGATGAAAGTGAAAGAGTAGAGTGAAAAAGTTGGCTTAAAGCTCAACATTCAGAAAATGAAGATCATGGCACCTGGTCCCATCACTTCATGGGAAATAGATGGGGAAACAGTGGAAACAGTGTCAGACTTTATTTTTTTGGGGCTCCAAAATCACTGCAGATGGTGGCTGCAGCCATGAAATTAAGAGACGCTTACTCCTTGGAAGAAAAGGTATGACCAACCTAGATGGCATATTCAAAAGCAGAGACATTACTTTGCTGACTAAGATCCATTTAGTCAAAGCTATGGTTTTTCCAGTAGTCATGTATGGATGTGAGAGTTGGACTGTGAAGAAGGCTGAGCACCAAAGAATTGATGCTTTTGAACTGTGGTGTTGGAGAAGACTCTTGAGAGTCCCTTGGACTGCAAGGAGATGCGACCAGTCCATTCTGAAGGAGCTCAGCCCTGGAATTTCTTTGGAAGGAATGATGCTAAAGCTGAAACTCCAGTATTTGGTCACCTCATGTGAAGAGTTGACTCATTGGAAAAGACTCTGATGCTGGGAGGGATTGGGGGCAGGAGAAGAAGGGGATGACCGAGGATGAGATGGCTGGATGCCATCACTGGCTTGATGGACGTGAGTCTGAGTGAACTCCGGGTGTTGGTGATGGACAGGGAGGCCTGGCATGCTGCGATTCATGGGGTCACAAAGAGTCAGACATGACTGAACGACTGAACTGAACTGAACTGTACTGATGTATGGATGTGAGAGTTAGACTGTCAGGAAGGCTGAGCACCAAAGAATTGATGCTTTTGAACTGTGATGTTGGAGAAGACTCTTGAGAGTCCCTTGGACTGAAAGGAGATCCAACCAGTCCATTCTGAAGGAGATCAGCCCTGAGATTTCTTTGGAAGGAATGATGCTAAAGCTGAAACTCCAGTACTTTGGCCACCTCATGTGAAGAGTTGACTCATTGGAAAAGAGTCTGATGCTGGGAGGGATTGGGGGCAGAAGGAGAAGGGGACGACAGAGGATGAGATGGTTGGATGGCATCACTGACTTGATGGATGTGAGTCTGAGTGATGGTGATGGACCGGGAGGCCTGACGTGGTGTGATTCATGAGGTCGCAAAGAGTCGGACATGACTGAGCGACTGAACTGAACTGACTGATTTTCTGTCTTTTAACACTGACCCAAAATCCCTCTTCCCAAGTTCAAGCAGTCTTATGTCCTCAACTATTATTGGTAGTAGTTAATTATATTTATTAGTAGCATCATTATATATTTCTTAATTATATTTCAGTTTTATATATTGTTCAACTTCCCATATTTTACATAATAATGTGTTACTTATATACCTCACCTATACATGCATTCTCTTTCTCTCTCTCTTTACACTACTTCTCTTTATTCCCAGTTTTGACAATATAAACAGTTTATGCAGATGCACCAGAAAGTAAACTCTGCCTTCAATAAAAAAAAAAGTTAAAACTTTCATTGAGACAATTTAGGTCACACGCAGCTATCAGAAACAGTACAAAGAGACATCATATAAACTTTGCTCAGTTTTTCCCAATGTTAATCTTTTGTAAGATACTATAGCATCTTACCACAAACTATAAATTGACCTAGGTATAATCCACCCATCTTAATCAGATTTCCCCAATATATAATTCTTAGTGTGTAGTTCTTGATCCAGTCAGCTCACTTTTTGCTCATTCTGGATCCTATGATCAGATAAGTCAGTTAGCACTTGTTCATATGGTTTTTAACTTGATATTTTATAAAAGACCTTTTTTTGTGTGTTTGGTCCAAAGAATTAATACCATTCTTAATCCTTCAGAGCAATTAATGTAGGATGTTACAAGGAGGAGAGAGAAATATGTACACTCAATTCTATGTAGTCAGAGGTTATCTCCTACTTCTGTAGAATCCACAGTCCACATTGAGAATTATAAATCATCTTTCATTATAAAATATAGACTTTTGAAAGGTTGTTGCTGACCTATGAAAAGAGGCTGGGATTCTTGGCCTCCAGAAGAGAAGAATTCAATCTGGGGTCAGAAACGTGGCTTGATCACTCAGAGCTTTTGTGCAATAGAATTTTATTAAAGCATAAAAAGGATACAGAAAGCTTATGACAGAGACATCAGAAGGGGGCAGAAAGAGTACCCTCTTGCTAATGTTAGCAATGGAGTTATATATCTTTTAATTAGTTATGACAATAAATCAAAAAAATGTCTCAAGTTTGTGAAAATTTTACCAGACCTACTCCAACAATTTACATTTTAGGACAACAAGATTAGAATTTAACAATAGAAAGATCCTCCAGACTCACTCCCATAATACACATTCGAAAATATCAGGATTAGTCAGAAGGTTTTCAGGAAGGAGAAACTGTCCTCCAGCCAGATACATTGTTGTTGTATAATCCCTAGTACAGAGTTTAAATTGAGTTGTGTAATTGACTGAGACTAAGGAATGCAGAGATATTACTTTGCCAACAAAAGTCCGTCTAGTCAAGGCTATGGTTTTTCCAGTGGTCATGTACGGATGGGAGAGTTGGACTGTGAAGAAAGATGAGCACCGAAGAATTGATGTGTTGGAACTGTGGTGTTGGAGAAGACTCTTGAGAGTCCCTTGGACTGCAAGGAGATCCAACCAGTCCATCCTAAAGGAGATCAGTCCTGGGTGTTCTTTGGAAGGACTGATGCTGAGGCTGAAACTCCAATACTTTGGCCACCTCATGCGAAGAGTTGACTCATTGGAAAAGAGCCTAATGCTGGGAGGGATTGGGGGCAGGAGGAGAAGGGGATGACAGAGGATGAGATAGCTTGATGGCATCACGGACTCGATGCACGTGAATTTGGGTGAACTCTAGGAGTTGGTGATGGACAGGGAGGCCTGGCATGCTGCAGTTCATGGGGTCACAAAGAGTCGGACATGACTGAGCGACTGAACTGAACTGAATTGAAGGAATGCGAAGGAAAAAAAAAGTTTGTCCTTTTCTCCTCCTTGAGAATTCCACACCCCCAATTACCACTTTGAGAGCCCCAGACCTCTTTCTCCTCCTTAGGGACCCTGAACTTCTTATCAGTCTGCCTAGGAATTGACTCTCTCACTTTCATACCCTATTTCACATATCTTGATCTCAGTTACTACATGGTGCTGCTACCTGCTAGCTAACATTTAAGTTTCAATCTTAATATCAGAATTCCTGAGATATTTCCAGTAATTGAAGTTATGTATATCTGGTTTGTTTTTTGTTTAATTTACTTATTTTTTTTTAAGTCATCTGAGAAAATGAGGAGCAACCAGTATGGTTTTCCACAATTGCTAGCAAGTCACAGTTTAGATAGACAGCTTTAAGGAAAAACATCTATTTGAAAAATGAGTGGACAAGGAAAAACTATAGAGACAATAAAAGGAGCAATGGTTTCCAGGGGTTGGGATGAGTTGGGAGAAATAAAAAGGCAGAACACAGATCTTTAGGTCAGTGAAAATTCTCTGTATGAAATTATAATGATGGATACATTTGTCCAAACCCATAGAATGTATAACACCAAGAGTGAACCCTAGGTAAACTATGGATTTTGGGTGATTATGATGTATCAATGTAACTTCATCAATTGTAACAAACGTATGTCCCTGGGGATCATTGATAGTGGGAGAGACTGGGCATATGGCAGGGGATAAGTTGTATAAGGAAAGTTTCTCTAACTTCCTTTTAATTTTACTGTGAACATAAAACTACTCTAAAATATACTTTTTAAAATTAAATGTATGGACCATGAACTAAAAACATATTAATATATGTCTTTAATTTTCTTCTGGCTTAAACCTCTAAAAATAAAAGAAATGATATGGAATTAAAGGTTACATCTGTAACAGTATTAGAAATCAAGAAGAGATGATAGCAGAAGGCCAGACATTTGGAAATTTCCTGAAATATGAAAAAATGTTAAATTGCAGAGTAGAGGAAGCCCAAGACCAAACCTAGCCCAGAAGAGAACTTCCATTGAGTTAGAGCACAGGGAGCCAATTATGGGAGTGCTGAAAGCCTGAAGTTAATGATCCGAAGGAGATTGACAGGTCAACCTCTCCCTTTGCTGTACTGAGCAGCCAAATCATACGAAATTCTCTCTGGCTTAGGAACACCAAGAGAGATAAAATTCTGCCTCCTCTGAACTTCAGGAGACAAATTGCCAAGAACACCTGCTTGAAAACAAGGCCCATTTCTCTGCTGTGGGAGAGACATTCCATGATATGAATTGCACTCCGAAAACAAGCCGACCAAATACAATTCAGAACAACCAACACACCAATGCAAAGATTTGGCATCTTGAATGTGTAAGTAACTTTTATGAACCTTTTAGAAAACTAAAAGGAAGAAGAAAAGTTAAAAATAAACAAAAGTCTAGAAAAAGTTTTACAAAGAAAAGGCCAGAATGATCATAAATATATGATGTTTAGCATTATTAATTATCAGAGAAATATTTTATAAAGTGAAAAAAGCAAAACAAAACAAAACCTATCATTACTAAGGTGAAGAAAATTTTAAAAGTGAACAGTCCTAAGAATGGGTTTGCAGAAAAAATAAATTTTGTATACAAATGGTGAGAAAGTAAATTGTTACAATCACTCAAGAGCTTGCAAAATAGTAAACCAGATGCAGGTAATGTGCCATACAGCAATTCCATTAAAGATATGCCTTACAGGAACTCTTATACCTGTGAACATGAATAAAAGCACCAGGATATCCTAAGTAGGGCTGTTTTTTAACAGCAAACCTATGGAGAAAAATGTTTAGTTATTATTTACATGTAGTAATGTTCAACATACAAATACTGAAACATAGTGATGGATTGAAAAAGCAAGTTAAACTTGTCTCTATCAGTCAGTTCAGTCACTCAGTCATGTCCGACTCCTTGCCACCCCATGAATCGTAGCACGCCAGGCCTGCCTGTCCATCACCATTTCCCAGAGTTCACTCAGACACACGTGCATTGAGTCAGTGATGCCATCCAGCCATCTCATCCTAGGGGATCCTTTTTTCCTGCCCCCAATCGCTCCCAGCATCAGAGTCTTTTTCAAAGAGTCAACTCTTCACATGAGGTGGCCAAAGTACTGGAGTTTCAGCTTTAGCATCATTCCTTCCAAAGAAATCCCAGGGCTGATCTCCTTTAGGATGGACTGGTTGGATCTCCTTAAGGGACTCTCAAGAGTCTTCTCCAACACCACAGTTCAAAAGCATCAATTCTTAGGCACTCAGCTTCTTCACAGTACAACTCTCACATCCATACATGACCACTGGAAAAACCATAGTCTTGACTAAATGGACCTTTGTTGGCAAAGCAATGTCTCTGCCTTTCAATATGCTATCTAGGTTGGTCCTAACTTTTCTCCCAAGGAGTAAGCGTCTTTTAATTTCATGGCTGCAGTCACCATCTGCAGTGATTTTGGAGCCCAAAAAGATAAAGTCAGCCACTGTTTCCACTGTTTCCCCATCTTTTTCCCATGAAGTAATGAGACCAGATGCCATGATCTTTGTTTTCTGAATGTTGAGCTTTTAGGCCAACTTTTTCACTCTCCTCTTTCACTTTCATCAAGAGGCTTTTTAGTTGCTCTTTACTTTCTGCCATAAGGGTGATGTCATCTGCATATCTGAGGTTATTGATATTTCTCCCAGCAATCTTGATTCCAGCTTGTGTTTCTTCCAGTCCAGCATTTCTCATGATGCACTCTGCATATAAGTTAAATAAGCAGGGTGACAATATACAACATTGACGTACTCCTTTTCCTATTTGGAGCCAGTCTGTTGTTCCATGTCCACTTCTAAATATTGCTTCCTGATCTGCATACAGGTTTCTCAAGAGGCAGGTCAGGTGGTCTGGCATTCCCATCTCTTTCAAAATTTTCCACAGTTTATTGTGATCCACACAGTCAAAGGCTTTGGCATAGTCAATAAAGCAGAAATAGATGTTTTTCTGGAACTCTCTTGCTTTTTCCATGATCCAGCTGATGTTGGCAATTTGATCTCTGGTTCCTCTGCCTTTTCTAAAACCAGCTGAAAGAGCAGTATTGCATAGAAACCTGAAATGTTAGGTCATGAATCAAGGCAAATTGAAAGTGGTCAAACAGAAGATGGCAAGAGTGAACGTTGACATTCTAGAAATCAGCAAACTAAAATGGACTGGAATGGGTGAATTTAACTTAGATAACCATTATATCTACTACTGCGGGCAGGAATCCCTCAGAGTAAATAGAGTAGCCATCATGGTCAACAAAAGAGTCCGAAATGCAGTACTTGGATGCAGTCTCAGAAACGACAGAATGATGTCTGTTCATTTCCAAAGCAAGCCATTCAATATCACAGTAATCCAAGTCTATGCCCCAACCAGTAACAGTGAAGAAGCTGAAGTTGAATGGTTCTATGAAGACCTACAAGACCTTTTAGAACTAACATCCAAAAAAGATGTCCTTTTCATTATAGGGGACTGGAATGCAAAAGTATGAAGTCAAGAAACACCTGGAGTAACAGGCAAATTTGGCCTTGGTCCCATCACTTCATGGGAAATAGATGGGGAAACAGTGGAAACAGTGTCAGACTTTATATTTTGGGGGCTCCAAAATCACTGCAGATGGTGACTGCAGCCAAGAAATTAAAAGATGCTTACTCATTGGAAGAAAAGTTAGGACCAACTTAGATAGCATATTCAAAAGCAGAGACATTACTTTGTTGACTAAGGTCCATCTAGTCAAGGCAATGGTTTTTTCAGTAGTCATGTATAGATGTGAGAGTTGTACTGTGAAGAAAGCTGAGCACCTAAGAATTGATGCTTTTGAGCTGTGGTGTTGGAGAAGACTCTTGAGAGTCCCTTGGACTGCAAGGACATCCAACCGGTCCATTCTGAAGGAGATCAGCCTTGGGATTTCTTTGGAAGGAATGATGCTAAAGCCAAAACTCCAGTACTTTGGCCACCTCATGCGAAGAGTTGACTCATTGGAAAAGACTTTGAGGCTTGGAAGGATTGGGGGCAGGAGGAGAAGGGGACAACAGAGGGTGAGATGGCTGGATGGCATCACCGACTTGATGGACGTGAATCTGAGTGCACTCCGGGAGTTGGTGATGGACAGGGAGGCCTGGAGTGTTGCGATTCATGGGGTCACAGAGTCGGACATGACTGAACGACTGAACTGAATTGAACTGATAAGGAATGAAGCCATGCAAAGGCTAATAGTATTTGGCCAAGAAATCGCACTGGTCATAGCAAACACCCTCTTCCTACACACAAGAGAAGACTCTACACATGGACATCACCAGATGGTCAACACTGAAATCAGACTGATTATATTCTTTGCAGCCAAAGATGGAAAAGCTTATACAATCATCAAAAACAAGGCCGGGTGCTGACTGTGGCTCAGATCATGATCTCCTTATTGCCAAATTCAGACATAAATTGAAGAAAGTAGGGAAAACCACTAGACCATTCAGGTATGACCGAAATCAAATCCTTTATGATTATACAGTGGAAGTGAGAAATAGATTTATGGGCCTAGATCTGATAGATAGAGTGCCTGATGAACTATGGACTGAGGTTTGTGACACTGTACAGGAGACAGGGATCAAGACCATCCCCATGAAAAAGAAATGCAAAAAAGCAAAATGGCTGTTTAGGGAGGCCTTACAAATAGCTGTGAAAAGAAGAGAAGCAAAAAGCAAAGGAGAAAAGGAAAGATATAAGCATCTGAATGCAGAGTTCCAAATAATAGCAAGGAGAAATAAGAAAGCCTTCCTCAGTAATCAATGCAAAGAAATAGAGGAAAACAACAGAATAGGAAAAACTAGAGATCTCTTCAAGAAAATTAGAGATACCAAGGGAACATTTCATGCAAAGATGGGCTCGATAAAGGACAGAAATGGTAGGGACCTAACAGAAGCAGAAGATATTAAGAAGAGGTGGCAAAACTCTTTTTCTGTACAGAAAAACTGTAGAGAAAATATCTTCACAACACAGATAATCACGATGGTATGATCACTCACCTAGAGCCAGACATCCTGGAATGTGAAGTCAAGTGGGCCTTAGAAAGCATCACTATAAACAAAGCTAGTGGAGGTGATGGCATTCCAGTTGAGGTATTTCAAATACTGAAAGATGATGCTGTGAAAGTATTGCACTCAATATGCCAGCAAATCTGGAAAACTCAGCAGTGGCCACAAGACTGTAAAAGGTCAGTTTTCATTCCTCTCCCAAAGAAAGGCAATGCCAAAGAACGCTCAAACTTGGCTCTATGGAGTAACTTAAAAAAAACACATACACAATATTATCAATGCTCAAGTACATGAAAAAGTGTAAACCCTTCAGCAAGAGTAATGGTAATCTCTAGGAAAAGAAGGACAGTGGTATCAGAATAGGATAAAATATCATTTCAATCATTTTTGCAACTTTTTTTTAAAACTCTTTTTCTGTAAAAAGATGTGACAACTACTCACATTTATTAAATATGCATGGTGGCTATATAGGTGTTTAAAATTGTTTTCTGCTCTCTATGTTCAATATATTGCCAGTAAAATTACATTAGAAATTTAAAATATATCCACTCAGAATCCTTCACAAGGACATTTATAAGCAGTTTTATGCATATTTCCCAGAACTTGGAAGTGACCAAGATGTCCTTCAGTAGGTGAATAACCAGACAATGGAAATTTTTCGATGTTAAAAAGAAATGCACTATTATAGCATGGAAAGATAGGAAGGAAAGTTAAATGCTTATTACAGTGTGAGAGATGCCAATCTAGAAAATCTACATACTGTATGTCATTCTAGAAAAGACAGAAGTATAAGACAGTAGAAAGATCAGTGGTTATAAGAGGTTGGTTTGGGGACAGAAGGAAGAATAAGCTGAATACAGAAGATTTTTAGGACAGTGAAAATATTGTATATTATAATTATGGATATAAATCACTATATATTGTCCAAACTCATAGGATGTACAACATTGAGAGTGAAACTTTGCTGATACTGTTCAGTCACTAAGTCGTGTCTGACTCTTTGTGACCCAGTGAGCACGCCAGGATTCGCTGTCCTTCACTATCTCCCAGAGTTTGCTCAAACTCATGTCCATTGACTCAGTGATGCCACCAAACCATGTCATCCTCTGTCACCCTTTTCTCCGCTTGCCATCAAACTTTCCCAGTGTCAGGGTCTTTTCTAATCATTAGGCTCTTTCCGTCAGGTGTCCACAGTGTTAGAGTTTAGCATCAGTCCTTCTAATGAATATTGAGGGTTGATTTCCTTTAGGATTGATTGCTTTAATCTCCTTGCTGTCCTAGAGATTTGCAAGAGTCTTCTCCAGCACGATAGTTTGAAAACATTAATTCTTTGGTGCTCATCCTTCTTTATGACCCAACTCTCACATCCATATCTGACTACTGGAAAAACCATAGCTTTGACTATATGGACCTTTGTTGGCAAACGATACATACCACTCTATACTTGTCTGAACTCATAGAATGTACAACATCGAGAGTGAACATTAAGGTAAATAATAGATTTCCAAAGTGATTATGTATATCAGTGTTACTTCATCAGTTGTAGCAAATGCACAACTCTGGTGGGAAATGTTAATAATGGGAGAGGCTATGTATGTATGGCAGTAGGGAGTCACATATACATAGCTTCCCCCACCACCATTTTTTTCTTTTTTTCTGCTGTGAATCTAAAACTGATCTAAAAAAATTAAACCCTTTTAAAAACACCCCCATCACATTAAAAATACTACATCATTAAATGCAAAACTTTCAAAACTGCTCTTAAAAAAGAGCAAAGAAGAAAGTAATAAATGAGGACACTGGGAGCAACCTGCCAAATCATGTTGGATGTAGCCAAAGAGATATTCAGAAGAAAATATATTGCCTTAAAAGCACTCTGTAAAATGAGAAATTGTATTTGTAAGTGAAATAAATATTTAGCTCTAAAAGTTAGAGTTAGGCATGAAAATGGAAATCCAAACTTAATACAAAGGAAACAGCCTAGTATTATGGTTAAGATTGGCTTCCAGAGTCAGGTTACCTTGATTTTGAGTTCAGGCTCTGCTACCCACCAGCTGTAAAGCACTGGGAAGTTTATTTAACTAGCTTTCCCTCAGTTTCTCCATCTTTTAAAATGGAATTATAATAGTATCTTCTTCATAAAACTAATAAGAATTTAATGTGTTTATATTGTGATAGCACTTAAAACACTGGCTCATAGAGTCAAAGAACTTAGAAGATAATAGAAGTTAACTAAGTGAAATAAAAATGCACGCTGAGCTGGATGAATAAATAAAACCAAATGCTGAAATCTGATAAGATAATAAATGTTTGGTAAGTTCAACTGAAAATAAAAAATAAAAAAAGATATGAAACAAAGATAAACAAAATTAGGAACAAGGAGGCTGATACAACATTTTAACATTGAAGGAATAAGACAAGGAATTGCTGTAGATACATGTGTAGCTCACTGAACATTTGGTGGATTCTCTTATCATATTTTGAAACAAAACAAAGGCAGAATTAGAGTACTATCAAGCAGTACACTGTTTGCCTTTTAAAACTTTAGTGATGATTGTGTTAAATACATTTAAATTATATCTATGAAACTCAAAGAAAATTAATATCAGCAGAAAAAATATAACAGAAAGATATTTTATTTAATATAATTTTAAGGGTCTTATTTCCTCATCACTGAACAAGTCACCTAACTTGTTCAGGGCTGTGATCTCAGTTGAATATGTAATGTAGCAAGTTTCTTTTTACCAAAGTTATGGCCTTGAACACAAATGGAACAAAGGTAGGATCTCTCCTAAAATGAATAATTGTTTCTATTCACATGATGAAGCACAGAAGTGGTATAGATTTGATGCATATGAGAGTCAGTTTCAGTGTATGCACTGAGCAGGTAAATTGGGTTTTAGAGATAACCCTATCTGAAAAAAATAATAAAATCAATTCCTGTGTTACATTCCATATGGCCCAGCAAAGAAAGAGCCATTTGCTAATGGTCACATGCAATGAGCATAAGTAGTATTTGGGATATTGACTTTCAGAATTCATTTATTATAAATACACACTAATTAGAAAAGTTATTAGACTACTAAAATGAAAACCATTATTATGGCTAATAATAGAAAATGATGAGAGTAGGCATGAAATTACACAAGGGAAAACAAAGGACTAAAACAAGAGGATCAAGAACAGAAACTTGGAATCAACCAGGTTTAAACAGAAGATATAGGAGACCAAGTGAAATTGTAAGTCCTGGCAAAGAGGGAGGGAAGATTGGCATTTGGAAAGATAGGTGAGGTGAACAGATGCATATAATTGGATAACTGTTATGTTGCAGACACTGAGATAAGAAACAAAAAATCAAGATGGGAATTACTAGTAATGATAGAGGTCACAGAGAAGTCTAATAGAAGGAGAAATGAAAGGGGCCCTTTTGTTTTAGAATTTAAGAAGTAGTGGTTATTTGTAATGAGAACAATATCATCCACCAACGCTTATGCTACAAGTTGTTTTATACACTGCCATCTTGCCCTGCAGAGACTCATTCTTACTGGGAGATTGGGTCTATAAATAGAAATGAGTTTGGTGATAAGTAAATTTAATAATAGGCTTCCCAGGTGGTGTAGTAGTAAAGAATCTGCCTGCCAATGCAAGAGACACAGGATACAGAAGTTCAATCCCTGGGTCAGGAAGATCCTCTAGAGTAGGAAATGGAAATGACTTCAGTATTCTTGCCTGGGAATTCCATGGACAGAGCCTGGTGGGCCACAGGCTATCACACAGTCAGACATGACTGAGCAACTGAGCAAAACACGTTTAATAATACAGACTAGGAACTGTGGAACCTTGGACATAGAAAATCAGAAGCCTATTTCTCACAGTTCAGAAAGATTTATAAAATGTGTTTGATTCATCTTACTATGTTCCTCATCCATAATGATAACCATTTATGCCCACTTTGGTCACATAAGTATGTTTGATATTTGTTCTCTCATTTCCACCCTGAATCTGTCATCACTTCTTACCACATTACTGTAGTGACTTCTAAACCAGTATGTCTGCTTCAGTTTTACCTCACTGTCATCTAATGTCCAAGAACTTCCACAGTGATCTTTCCATAAACCTGGGTGTAAAATCCCCTTAATTAAAACTATAGAGTTCAGATTAATTCAGTTCAGTTCAGTTCAGTCACTCAGTCGTGTTCGACTCTTTGCAACCCCCGCAGCACGCCAGGCCTCCCTGTCCATCACCATCTCCCAGAGTTCACTCAAACTCACGTCCATCGAGTCAGTGATGCCATCTAGCCATCTCATCCTCTGTAGTTCCCTTTTCCTCCTGCCCGCAATCCCTCCCAGCATCAGAGTCTTTTCCAATGTGTCAACTCTACGCATAGGGTGGCCAAAGTATGAGAGTTTCAGCTTTAGCATCATTCTTTCTGAAGAAAACCCAGGGCTGATCTCCTTTAGAATGGACTGGTTGGATGTCCTTGCAGTCCAAGGGACTTTCAAGAGTCTTCTCCAACACCACAGATTAATTACCATCATACAAAAAATCCTTCAATTACCTGGTCTTGGTCTATGAAATCATGGAAATCTGAGCAATTTGTCATCACAACCCTTGTTGCACTCTTTTGTCTTTCCTGTCTTCTTTAGTTAGATGTTATTCTTTTTTAGCTCCTCATTTTAAAGCAATGCCTGGAATATATTACCATGATTTTTTTTTATTCCTCACTCCATAAATCCCTCTCATTTATTTTGTAACTGGAAGTTTGTACTTAATAGTTTTTGACCATAGGGTGGCCAAAGTATGGGAGTTTCAGCTTTAGCATCATTCTTTCCGAAGAAAACCCAGGGCTGATCTCCTTTAGAATGGACTGGTTGGATGTCCTTGCAGTCCAAGGGACTCTCTAGAGTCTTCTCCAACACCACAGATTAATTACCATCATACAAAAAAGCCTTCAATTACCTGGTCTTGGTCTATGAAATCATGGAAATCTGAGCAATTTGTCATCATAACCCTTGTTGCATTCTTTTGTCTTTCCTGTCTTCTTTAGTTAGTTAGATGTTATTCTTTTTTAGCTCCTCATTTTAAAGCAATGCCTGGAATATATTGCCATGATTTTTTTTTATTCCTCACTCCATAAATCCCTCTCATTTATTTTGTAACTGGAAGTTTGTACTTAATAGTTTTTGATGGGTTGGATATATAAGTACATAAAAATTTATGGGAATGTTTACTTTTGTCTACCTGTCTATATACTATTCAAATAAAATTATAAAATGAGTGAACACTGAATAAGTTAAATGACTAACAAACTTCCTATTGTACATCATTTTTCATAGTCTTTAACCCTTGGACTGAAAGGAGATCCAATCAGTCCATCCTAAAGGATATCAATCCTGAGTGTTCATTGAAAGGATTGATCTTGAAGCTGAAACTCCAATACTTTGGCCACCTGATGTGAAGAGTTGACTCATTTGAAAAGACCCTGATGCTGGGAAAGATTGAAGGCAGGAGGAGAAGGGGACGACAGAGGATGAGATAGTTTGATGACATCATTGACTGAATGGATTTGAATTTGGGTAAACTCTCGGATTTGGTGATGGACAGGGAAGCCTGCTGTGCTGCAGTCCATGGTATCGCAAAGAGACATGACTGAGTGACTGAACTGAATTGAACTGATCCCTCCATATGATTTTCAATAGCTATACATATTACTTATTCTTAATATTTAAAGCAGAAAAATAAATGGAAAAAATTATCCTTTTTAATCCATATTCCTTCTGGAACGTAGGCTTTAGACACACACATTCTTATCCAGATTTTAGTCAGCAGATTAATTTAGCTGAAGCTTCCCAGAGAACTCTGGCACGCAAGTTTGTCCCTGGAGGGAATTTTAGAAACATAATAGCAACTCCAAGTAAAAAGAACATACTTTCTCAGATTTTTCTATTGACAATACCATAACTTCCAAATAATTAAGGAACAGAGAAACTTTGAATCATTTATCCTAGAATGTACAGGCTCTGCCCTCTCAACATTAGTGACTGAGCCATGAGTTATAAAGAAATAAGACCAAAATACATATATAAGTACAATAAATTAAATATAATTTTGAAGCAGATAATGTATATACTATGTAAAAAAAGATTGATAGTTCATAAAAAAAAAAGTAGAATTTCCACATACCTAACAATCTTAACCTCCTGGTAGCTCAAATGGTAAAGAGTCCATCTGCAATGCAGGAGACACAGGTTCAATCACTGGATTGGGAAATTCTCCTGGATAAAGAATTGGTAAGAAAGGCAATGCAAAAGAATGCTCCAACTACAGCACAATTGCACTCATCTCACATGCTAGTAAAGTAATGCTCAAAATTCTCCAAGCCAGGCTTCAGCAATATGTGAACAGTGAACTCCCTGA
>SJYT01033871.1:2981-13949 GCA_006410635.1 Cephalophus harveyi
TGTGAGGACTGGAATGAGAACCTCAGGTGAAATAAACAGCCCTCCTGGCTAGTCCAGTTTACATAGGGCAGGCTCAGGGGGAGGAGAAAAAAAATAAATAAATAAAATAAAAAGATGAACCAAAATTGGGCCTCTGACCTCTCTTCTCTTTGAGTCTTTTAGGTTGGCCCACCCTCCAGCCTCCAGGATGTATTTTCCTTTGCTTGCCAAATAAAACTGAGCTGTAACACTGGCCCATCTATCACTTCAATTTTTTGCTGTGGCAAGACAAAACTGAGGAAATTACAGACTCACCTGACAGATTTAATTAAAATTTTTTCTATAATCTTTGGAGAAGCTTTATATTATACATAAACAGCAAACAATCCTTAAAAATTAAATTAAATAACAAAAGCTCACAGTAGACACTGTCAGTTTGTCTTGTCTTGAACTTGCCACTAATAAGGACGTTACTGAGTCATTCTTCATTGAAATCTACGTTATCCTTTACAACACTTAAAATTCCTCATCCCTCTTTTGTTTAGAATAGTTTGTTCTTTCATGGAAATCCATGTGCCAGATATTAAGCTTCCATTACATTTCTACTGGGCAATGAATTTGCCTAACAAAGTAGTTATATTTGCTTAATCAGGTTATTTGAAAGTGAAAAGGAAAGCCGCTCAGTGTTGTCCAACTCTTTGTGATCCCATGGACTATACAGTCCATGGAATTCTCCAGGCCAGAATACTGGAGTGGGTAGTTGTTCCCTTCTCCAGGGAATTTTCCCAACCCTGGCATGGAACCCAGGTCTCCTGCATTGCAGGTGGATTCTTTACCAGCTGAGCCACAATCAGGTTATTTAACTCCCAAGAATGCTGTTTATGTTCTTAGTTCTATGGCTATGAAATTTGACATTAAATTTATTTTTTAGATTCCCCAAGTATATCCATATATTTGTTCCTATATTGTTATGGGATGTTTATAAATAATAATATTGTCATTTTCCCAGTAAGCAATAAGGCTCCATTGCTGTCATTAAGGACTCACCTGCCAAGTTAGAAATATATATGTTCTGACAAATATCTTTCCTGCTATCCAGTCACAGCTGCTACAGTAACAAATGACATCCATTCTCAATACCTATCTCTCTAAATCTCCAAATAACAACTGAGCAAAGTATGAAAGGGCTAAAATCACATAGAGCCCAGTTACATTCTTAGAATGAATTATTTCACCTGTGACTGAAGAGTTTATATAGAAATAGGGAAAAATTCTCAAAATTTGTTCCTAATAGAATTTTTTTCTATATATAAAAATTATCACATTTAATTTCTGAAGTTTGAAGCACTGGATTAGTTACAGCATTCTGAACAAAAGTAACTGTATTTGACTTTGAGAAGTGTCACTACTTGATAAACAAACTAGAAGATTATTGAATTTTCTAATTCACTTTTGATTGATTATGCAACCTTGGACTTCTTTAATATTACTTTTATCCCCTTTTTTCTTTTTTTCTTCTTTTTTTTTTTTTTTGCCATCTGATCTCTCAATTGCTTTGTCATACATGCTTCCTGCTCTCTCAAAGGGAGGTGATCTAGATTAATGAGTTTGAACTCCACAGATTAATACTCTATAAGCAGCAATCATTTTTTCAATTGATATTATTTCACTATTTCAATTTTCTGAAATCACTTGGGACCCATACTAACCTAGAGGGATAACAAACAAGAAGATTAAGCTAGAACAGCCATGATGTAAATTCTCACACAACCTTCAGAAACATATGAGTATCAATTTCATTAGAATTAGATCAAAAATGAGTTGACAGTCACTAAGGCAGAAAGACAATTTTTTCTTTAAAAGATGTTTCGAAGCTCTTTCTCTAAGGCTTGCCTTCTAACTAAAATTATGCCTGGGAGATAGATGGAAACCAGTGAGATTTCACTGTATGGAAGCACAAAATATTTACTGAAATTTGATCAAAGAGAATCAGACTATTTTCTGCCAAGGTATAAAGACAGCATTAGTGATAAAAATTAGTATAGAGGGTTGTAATGAGTGTAACAATCTTCCAAAGAATCAGGATTTATTAAAATTAAACATGTGCTCTAGAAAGGCAGGCAGCATACTGTTGGGGAAAAATGAACAAATTCAACAGTTAAATATTAATAGTACTATTACACATTATTGAAAATATATTAAATATTATTTATATGACTACACAACATGCACTTTTAGAGGAAAACAACTTGAAATTGAGGTTTTCATCATCTGTCCTTAAAAGTGCTATAGCCCAGTTCTTCTAAGATACTAGCATAGTAAATATGATAATTTGAATCAAATGGCAATGTTTTCCCAAATAATTGCAATAATTTGAGCAATGTAGCTGGTGGATACAAAAAAGCATTCACTTTAAAGATCTACCACTAATAATAAGTAACATTTATCATATGCTTTGGAGAAGGAAATTGCAACCTACTCCAGTGTTCTTGCCTGGAGTATCCCATGGACAGAGGAGCCTGGCTGGATACAGTCCACAGGGTCACAAAGAGTCAGAAACAACTTAGCAACTGAACAACCAACATATACTTGCTATATTACAAGTGCATACCCAGTGCTTTACATACATAGCCTTATTTCATTTTCACAACAAAGTCTTCATTTCATCCTTACAGAAATGGGATTTAGAAAGATAAATTTCTCAAACATGCATAATATTTACTGAAATTTGATCACAGAAAATTTGATATTTTAATCACAATATTGTACAATGTAATTTTTACAATAATAATTGTACTATATTATAAAATAAATATTAGAAAGGCTAAATAATCAACTCACAGTCACAGAAGTAAAAAGAAAAGATGAAGCAAAAATTTGATTGGAGACCATTTCATCACAGAGCTAAACTCTTAATCATCATATTGAGCTGACCATGTGAATAGTCATTACAATAAAAATACCCTGACATTTGTTTGGCCAATATTCTTAAGATGAAAATAGAAGAAAGATACTACTAAAGTCTTTTAAAGCACAGCCTTTGGCTTGCAATAGACCATTTACTGTGTTTTGGGGGATATAAATAAATATTATTCAAATCAAATGCTAATCATGTATTTATAATATACTATAGCCGTAGATTTCCAGGAACCTACAACTTGGGGGGAAAGCAAAGTATATGAATAGAAGTTTTTTTTTTTTTTTTATCCTGACATTTGTTTGGCCAATATTCTTAAGATGAAAATAGAAGAAAGATACTGCTAAAGTCTTTTAAAGCACAGCCTTTGGCTTGCAATAGACCATTTACTGTGTTTTGGGGGGTATAAATAAATATTATTCAAATCAAATGCTAATCATGTATTTATAATATACTATATACCGTAGATTTCCAGGAACCTACAACTTGGGGGGAAAGACAAAGTATATGAATAGAAGTTTTGTTTTTCTTTTTAAAGACTATTTAACTAATGGCTAGATGGCAATAAAAGCACTGTCAAGAGAAACTGTAGACTTAATTCCCCATTAAATAATATAACAAATTGAATGTTATGCAAAAATGGAAGATAATTCATCAGGTATATACGATGAATTCAGAAAATAATTTACATAAGAGAGAGACCTAGAAGAATGTACAATATGTGAAAAGACAGGAGAGGATAATGGTAAGAGAATCTGCCTATGATAATATGCAGCCCACAATTAAAAATATAATAAATCACCCTTATTTTTGCATGGTCCATTTGTCATTTATTGTTTAGTCGCTAAGTCATGTCTGACTCTTTGCAACCCCATGGACTGTAGCCCCCAGGTTCCTCTGTCCGTGGGATTTTCTAGGCAAGAATACTGGAGTGAGTTGTCATTTCCTTCTCCAGGGGATCAATCATCCAAACCCAGGGATTGAACCCACATCTCCTGCATTGACAGGAGGATTTTTAACTGCTGAAGCCAGTAGGGAAGCCCTGAAGAATCTGAATTGGTACTAATAGTTAAGAAGAGGTGTTAGTTAAAAAAAAAAAAAAAAAGTGTGTTAATCTAGTTTTAAAAACACAGTCCATGGGTTGTTTTTGAACTGGTGAGTGGGATTTCCTAGGCAAGAATACTGGAGTGAGTTGTCATTTCCTTCTCCAGGGGATCAGTCATCCAAACCCAGGGACTGAACCCACATCTCCTGCATTGACAGAAGGATTTTTAACTGCTGAAGCCACTAGGGAAGCCCTGAAGAATCTGAATTGGTACTATTAGTTAAGAAGAGGTGTTAGTTAAAAAAAAAAAGTGTGTTAATCTAGTTTTAAAAACACAGTCCATGGGTTGTTTTTGAACTGGTGAAAAAAAGAAAGAAAGAAAGAAAAAACGTAAATGGATAATGTATCTTTACAAAAGTATGACTGACTTGAAAAATATATAGAGAAAAATGAATATTGAAGGATACTCTGCAATCTTAGGCTTTACAAAGACAATAGAGAGAAAAACTTCCAATGGATCGGAACTCCAATTGTCCCTTGAAAATAACTGATCTCTTAACATAAATTCATAGATGTAATTCCTAGATATTAATTAACAATTTATTTCAAAGTGTTAGTCACACAGTCGTGTCTGACTCTTTGTGACCCCATGGACTGTAACCCATCAGGCTCTTCTGTCCACGGGATTCTCCAGGCATGAATACTGGGGTGGGTTGCCATTTCCTTCTCCAGGGGCTCTTCCCAACCCAGGGACTGAACCCAGATCTCCGGCATTGCAGGCAGATTCATTACCATTTGAGCTACCCGGGGAAGCCTCCACATGCAAAGACACAATTTAAAATAAGTTTTGATGTGTCAGGAAGCATTTAACAGGAGGCTTCCTATGTGCTGTTTTGGATCTGTCATGAATCCTCTGCCCCTTATTAATTCCTGAATATTCAGGAATTAAGTGGAGCAGCAAGCTACTCCTGGGGGCTGAAGCATGCATGCATTTCCATACAGTGATAAACAACTATTTACGACCCTCTTCCTTTTCATACAGTAAAAGTGATTATTTACAACCCTCTCTCTTTCATATGGATGACCTCATGTTTCCTTGATAACTTGTAAGTTTTTATTTTATCTCTGCTGAAAATAGCTACCTTGTAAGACAGTATAAATACTCACACAATGTTGAATAAAACACCACTGCTCCATCAGAGCTTTGGTCCCCATATCTTCTCACTCTCTCTCTCTCCCTCTCTCTCTTTCTCTCTCTCTCTTTTTCAGACTAATTCTCTGGAGCACAGAGGCCCTCTGGGTTCACTTTCCTGCCCAGGCTTCTAAGACCCTCTCGAGAAGGTGCTCTGTGCCTTCACCCCATTGAGAGGGCGCCTGAGGCCTTCGTGAACAGAGCAAGCCTCGTGTCAGGGACTTTATTGATTTTCTGCGTAAACCAAGAAATATCAGCCTCTTTCTCTCTCCTTTACTTTCTTATCAACTCTGGATGACCAGGTTCTGGTCCATTAAAGGACCTCAACATTGATGCACTCAAGAAACTATCAAACAAATAGGAGTACTGTCTAAACTACCAAAAGTAATACATGAAAGCATATCATCATGGAGGAAAGAGGAATGAATTAAGTTTTAAAAGAATGGCATTATTTTGAATAATGAATTAGAAAACAAACATTGAGAATGTAATGTAAATGTTGATAATTCTAATGCAATTTATTTGTAACGATTTAGTGAACACCTTCTCTTGCATACAAACAAGCTGAACCTCAGAAATATATGGATGGGTATTGAAAGATCTCCTTGCTTGAATTAGTTTATAATTTAGTGAGAGAAACAGAAATACATTACATTAATAAAGACTCATGAGATTTTAACATTGTTATAAAGGTCATAATAATAAATAATGATTTGGAGAATCATTTTTGAAGTTCATCTAAAATTGATACAAAAACTCAATGCAATTCCTAAAATTATTCCATAAAGAGATTTTGTAGATACAGACAGTATTATCCTAGCTTTTATATGGAAAGGTAAAGCACTAAGCCAATTTTGAAAAATAAAAATAAAGTGGGAGGAATCAGGCTATTTGATTTCAAGTCAATTTATAGCTACAATAATGAAGACTCTGTGGTACTGATGGAGGGACAGATACATAGATCAATGGAACAGAATAAAGGATCCAGAAATAAATCTGCATAAGTGTACTCAACTTTCTTTAAATTAAAATCATATTTTAAAAAGCAGTTTAAGGTTCACTGCAAAATTGAGAGGAAGATAAATAAATTTCCAATATAATCACTGTCTCATATGTGCATAGACTATCTTATTATCAACAACCACAAGAGAGTAGCACATTTTTTTTAATAATTGTATCTATATTGACATATCATATTTACCAAAAATTCATAATTTACATTATGGTTTACTCTTGGTGTGAGACATTCTATGAGATTAGACAAATACATAAGAAATGTATGTATCATACAGAGTATTTTCATTGCATTAATAATCCTCCATGTTTTGCCTGTTTATCACTTTTCCCACTCCAAATCCCTGACTGCTATTGACCTTTAAATTATCTCCACTTGTGCATGTGTGCTCAGTTGCCCAGTTGAGTCTGACTCTTTGCAACTACATGGACAGTAGCTTGCCAGGCCCCTCTGTTCATGGGATTTTCCAGGCAAGAACACTGGAGTGGGTTGCCATTTCCTATTCTAGGTGAACTTCCCAACCCAGAGATTGAACTTGTATCTTCTGTGTATCCTGTTTGGCAAGTGAATTCTTTAACATCTTGTCACCTGGGAAGTGCATAACATCACCATAGTTTTGCCTTTACCATATGTCATATAGTTGGAAACATACATAATGGAGACTTTTCAGATTGGCTTCTTTCAATTATTGATATTAATTTAAGGTTCCCCCATGTCATCTCTGGAGAGGGCACTGGCACCCCACTCCAGTGCTCTTGCCTGGAGAATCCCATGGGCAGAGGAGCCTGGGGGGCTGCTGTCCGTGGGGTCGCTAAGAGTCGGACACGACTGGGCGACTTCACTTTCACTTTTCACTTTCATGCAATGGAGAAGGAAATGGCAACCCACTCCAGTGTTCTTGCCTGGAGAATCCCAGGGACGGGGGAGCCTGGTGGGCAGCCGTCTATGGGGTCACACAGAGTCGGACACGACTGAAGTGACTTAGCAGCAGCAGCAGCAGCATGTCATCTCATGACTTGATCATTGCTTTTTAGCATTGAATATTATTCCATGTTCTGGATGTTCCATAGTTTATTTTTCCATTTACCTGCTGAAGGGAACTTGGTTGCTTCCCAGTTTTGGCAATTATGAATAAAGCTGCTATAAGCACACATGTGCTGTATATATACAACTATAAGCACACACACATATGTTTTTAACTCATTTGGGTAAATACCAAAAAGCATGAAGATAGATTATATGGTAAAACTGTATTTAGTTAAGAAACTGGCAAACTGTCTTCAAAAGTGGTTATACCATTTTGCATTCTCACCAGCAACAAATGAGAGTTCCTATTGATTCATAATCTCATCAGCATTAGGTGTTGTCAGTTTTCTGGATTTTGACCATTTTGAAAACATGTAGTGGTATTTCATTATTATTTTTTTTAATTTTGATTTTTTTTTCCTGATGGTATATGATGTGAAGTATCTTTCTGTGTTTATTTGCCATGTATATATCTTCTTTGAAGAATTATCTGTTTAGGGTTGGCTCATATTAAAATCAAACTATTTTCTTATGGTTATTTTAAAAGTTCTTTTATATTTATCCAAGCAGTCCTTCATATGTCATTTTCAAATATTTTATTTCAGTCTGTGGTTTGTTTTCTTATTCCCTTGAAAATGGCATTCCAGAGAAGTGTTAAATTTTCATGAGATCCAGTTTATCAATTGTTTCTTACATATATTACACATTTCACACACAATTCTAGACTTTGTTCTGTGCTATATTCTAAATTTGCAGTTATGCTTTTACCTTTAGTGTGTGATTGATTTTTAGTTAGTTTTTCTGAAGGTCTGTCTAGATTTATTTTTTTGCACATGGACATACAGTTGTTTCAACACCATTTGTTGAGAAGACAATCTTTGCTTCATTGTACTGCCTTTGATCTTTTGTCAAAGATCAACTGTTTTTTATGGGGTACATTTCTGGGTTCTCTATTCTGATCCAGTTGTCTTTAATTATTTTGGTAAAATCACACTGTCTTTATTACTAGAGTTTTATGGTAAGTTTTTAAGTCAGGTAGTGTTAGTCCTCCAAATTTGTTCTTCTGTTTCAATAGCATGCTTGCTATGCTTGATCTTACTTCCCTCCACATAAACTTTAGAATAAATTTGTTTTTATCCACAAAATAAGTTTCTGGGATTTTGATTGGAATTGCATCGAATCCATGGATTGCTTTGGAAATAACTGCTATCTTTAATACATTGAGTCTTTTTAACCATGAACATGGGATATCTCATTTATTCAGTTCTTCTCTCATCTCATTCAGCAGAGTTTTTTTTCCTCATGTAGATCTTATGTATATTTTGCTAGTTTTATACCTAAGTATTTCATTTTTTGGTTGCTTTTAAAAATTGTATTGTGTTTTTAATCTCAAATTCTATTTATTTATTGCTTGTATATAAGAAAGCTGTCAACTTTTGTATACTAACTTTGTATCCTAACAGCTTACTATAATCACATATTAGATTTTTTGGTTGATTTTGTTTTTTTGGATTTTCTATACAAATAGTCATGTTGTCTGTAAACAAAACATTTTATTTCTTTCTTCCCATTCTGTATATTATTTATTTATCAATTGACCTAATTATTTATTGAAGTCTAATTACACTAGGTAGAACCTCCAGTGTGATATTGAAAAGGAGTAATAAGATGGGGCAACTTTGTCTGTGTAGGGACACACAGAGAGCTCTGTCTCCCTTATTTTGCCCCTAGTTTGGATTGCTTTACCTGACTGTGCCCCACCAACTGGCTAAGTAATCAATAAGGAAGAACATGTGGAATAAGGGAGGGTGGGGAGAAGTTCAGGATAGAAATACTTTTTAAATGTACATCTAAGGGCTTCCCTGATGGTTCACTGATTAAGAACCTGCCTTGCAATGGAGGGGACATGGGTTTGATCTCTAGTAGGAGAACTAAGATCCCACATGGCTACAGAAAAGCCCATGAACCACATGGAATCCAGCATAGCCAAAATTCATAAAAAATTTAAAAAAAAACTCAATAAAATATACATCTAAATAAGAGGAAGAAGATAGTACACTGTGGCAATTAGAAAAAAAAAATTGACAAATTTCAAAGAGACAGCTTGCAAAAAAAAAAAAAAAGAATAACTAAAATGAAACATCAGTTAAATAGGGTTGGGAGATAAGAAGGAGGCACTCTCATGACTGAGAATATAGGGATACCCAATGTAAGAAGAAAGACTTCTTTCTCAACAAAGACTCAGCCAATGAAAAGCCATAAGGACTCTATGTTTAGTATATCTCTTCCAAATTCCTCTTTTTCCTCTATAAAGCTGTTCTTCTCTCCTTGATATGCAGGAACTTGCACACAACTCACCATGAATACAAACCATGAATTGCAAATTCTCTGCTGATTCTGAATAAACCCATCTTACTGCAGAAATAACTGGCAGTTTATTTAATTCAGGTCAAAATTTTGGTGACCCATATAGGGACCTACAGAAGACCACTGAAGGCTCAAGGATAGGTAAACAAACAAGTATTAAACCCACAACTGTCACTCACTCCTTTCCTTTCTGAACCTAGAGTGTGAAGGTGTGTCTTTTTCAAGAAACCAAGCTCACATCTTCTTTGCAGTTGAAGCTCTCTGGAGTTCATTTGGGATTTATTATAGTTTTATTTTTCTGGTTAAGGCCTTGTTCTACATGTGAGTAGTCATTTGGCACTTGGATCTGATTTTGAAGTCAGACTACTCAGCTAAAGCTTGCTAAAAAACACTTAGCCCATTCAATAGGTAACAGGAGCTGCTTCACTGAAACAGTGCCGGGTCAGCCATCAACATACTAGAGTAGAATATTCTCTGGACACTGGCTGAAAAAGCTTTTGGCTTAACTCCTCTAGGACTAAGCTGTTACCTTAGAATTGGCTGGTACTAACTTGAAAGCTGTTTGAATTGAGCTGTTTGATCTGTAAGATGTTGGACCTGTTNTAGAGTAGAATATTCTCTGGACACTGGCTGAAAAAGCTTTTGGCTTAACTCCTCTAGGACTAAGCTGTTACCTTAGAATTGGCTGGTACTAACTTGAAAGCTGTTTGAATTGAGCTGTTTGATCTGTAAGATGTTGGACCTGTTGAAAATTATTTCTTTATTCTAGAGAGTAACTTCTGAGAAATGAGATCCCAGGTATCTAAATATTTTGAGGGTACACCCATTACAGGGACTCTAGTCAATTTAATGCTTTAACACAGTGATCTTTTCTCATACACATTTTAAATAAAATAGATCAACCTGACCAAAAGCAACTTAGAATATCAATGACCATTATGGGGAACTTTGGATATTCCATACTTAATTTCCTTAAAACTGAATGGGACAATAATAGCTCAAAAATTTCCAGAACTGAGGGGAAAGATTTTTTCAATTGTTATTTTGAGGCTTCCAATGTTATGAAAAGTCTAAAATTACTCTCTGCAAAATAAAACTTCAAGATTAAGTGAGGTAAACAAACACCTAAAAGATAAAATTGCTCTTGAAGCCTCAGTCTCTCCTTCTTTTGCTTCTTTGTCCCATGCTCCTTCTCCAGCTCCATCCTGTCTCCCTCCTTTAGCTCATGCTAATCAGACTTTACTTCTGGTGCTCTCTAGTTCACACCCTTCAACACATCCTGTGCCTCTTCTAATTCCTGCATCTCTTCTATTACTGATTCTTCCTTCAAACTTTTCTTTTTCTCTGAAACTACCCACACTCCGTTTTCTTCTGAACTTATTAAAAACCCATCCCTTTAAAAATTAAAACTTTTGAGGCTTCAGAGG
>SJYT01033876.1:5006-27893 GCA_006410635.1 Cephalophus harveyi
ATGAACAGGGAGGCCTGGCGTGCTGCGATTCATGGGGTCGCAAAGAGTCGGACATGACTGAGCGACTGAACTGAACTGAACCATTAAATTCATTGAAAATGTTTATTCTTGAAAGCTGATCTGGAATGGAATGTTACATATTTCATCTTTGAAAATTTCTTTTCACAGAAATGGATATTGAAATGACTACCCAGTAAATGTATTTATATTGAAACTTAAAGGCTATTTAAAGGACCTACATATTTTTCTTCTTTCAATATTCAGTGATATCGATAGGATGGACAAATCAGAGAAACTTAATAGTAAAGAGGCCTATTTCTGCATTTATCAGTGTCTCAGGGAAGAGTTTACGGCCATGGCCACAATGAGACTTACTAGCATAACTCCCACTCAGCTCAAGATAAAACATGGTACCCAACTGTTTAGGTGTTTTTAAGAGTCATTACTATACATTTTATGATATCCAAGTCATTGAAGATTTGGGGTAACATGTCGAGATACAAGAAAAGAACATTAAAGCAAGCATTATGCACACCTGCTATTATTTAAAATATTCAACAATTCTGTTTTCAAAGTATTCCTGTTAAAGTGTCATAGATAGATAACAGGACCAAAAGAAGTTGCAGAAACTATCAAAACATCAAAAGCAGAATCAACTGGTTTCAGAAATCTCCTCTTGAAGCAGGAAACTTGAGTAAAAATAATAGAAAATATTCTTAATCAAAATATATTCATACTATGTTTGTAAAATGAAGGAAATATGTTTGAATATATGTTAGAATATAATGAAAATATTAGATTAAATTTGGCAATCTTTCATTATATAAGCCAAAGATTTTCTTAAAAAAATCTTTCTTTCTCTCCTTTTACTTTCAAATAATTTCTTACAAAAATGTTAAAGCACAACATTTAATGATTCTACTTTAAATGTGCCATTCAGCAATGATTTGATAAATCAACTATATTTTAATGGGGTGTGTAGCCTCACTTGGAGTTGACCAGAATTCACTGTGGTGGGGAGATGCAATGTCTGTCTTTGGAAAGAGCCACTGTGCATGGAAACAGAGAGATGGTCCAGTCTTTGCAGCTCTGGCCAGGAGAGACCCTCAGTTTCACACTGAGGCTCTTTAGCTGGTAACTCTGGTCACTTGTTCATAAAGAACCAGTGAACCCAATTGTGGGGACGGTCAAGATCCCAAACATGAGATTCTGCAATAGGTGTCTTGTTGTCCCTATGAACTTTCTCGGCAATTGACTTTCCTCTGAGGCCATGACTTGAGGTCGAGTAAAACCAGGCTGGTGTGCAGAATAGCTTTTCCCAAATCTAAGCCAAAATAGAATTGAAGACTTTGTAAAGGTATTTGTTGGACTTGCTTCTTGGCTAAAGTCAATTTGATCTAGACCTGGAGGAAACCAGAGTGTATGTTAATTTCCATTAATAGAAGTGAGGAGAAGTGCTTACAGAAACAGTACCATGCATGCGTGCTAATTCGCTTCAGCTGGGTCTGACTCTGCGACCCTGAATACTGTAGCCCGCCAGGCTCCTCTGTCCATGGGATTCTCTAGGCAAGACTGCAGGAGGTTGCCATGCATTTCTCCAGGAGATCTCCCCAAACCAGGAATCGAACCCATGACTCTAATATCTCCTGCACTGACAGGCCAGTTATTTACCACTAGCGCCACCTAGGCTCACTTTCCTCAAAATCCACATACTTCTTCCTCCTTCTATCTCCACTGTTTCTTATTAATCATCTGAAAGGAAAATCTCCCCCGCAGCTGAAAGGGTCCTCTAGCCAGGAGATAATTCTATTCTCTGTAGATCACCCCTCTATTTGAAAAGCAAAACCAACTATCACCCACTGCAGAGACATTCTGCTATTTTTAGTGTGTGCTCTGTGCTTCTGCAGTGATGAGTCAGGATTCTCTTTTAAAAAATACTTAGCATTCCACAGAAGAAAGATATACATATTCAATGTTGCTACCATTTTAAACACCAAGTAAAGAATTGTTTCTTTGCTTAGCTGCCCCCAGCCGCTCAGAGCTGTTTGGACTTCATCTTCACCACCACCTCCCATGCTACTGTTCACTTCATTATGTGTTCATTTATATTTTTTAAATACAATTTTCAAAGGTTATACTCCATTTCAGTTATTATAAAATATTGGCTATATTCCCCATAAACAATACATCCTTGTAGCCTATCTTATACTCAATATTGTGTACCTTCCACTCCCTCACCCTTGTATTGCCTCCCATCTGTAACTGCTGGTTTGTTCTCTGTATGTGTGAGTCTGCTTCTTTTGGGGTTATATTCATTAGCTTATTGGATTTTTAAGAATCTACATATACACAGGCTCAGTAACTGTGGTGCACGGGCTTAGTTGCCCTGTGCCATGTGATATCTTCCTGAATCAAGGATCAAACCAGTGTCTCCTGGATTGGCAGGTGGATTCTTTACCACTGAGCCACCAGAGAAGCTCACAATGGACAGGCTTTAAGTTCTTTCCCTGCAGTCTGAGTGGTCCTACGCGAAAGATAGTTTAGAACCAAACCTGGGATGTTCTCAGACTGTTAGACTATTTATAACACAGAGCAGATCTAAGGGAAGGTAATGCAGTGGTGTTGCCTATGCACATAAACCTCATGTGAGTCTTAGCTTCAGTCCCTGCTACATGCACATCTTCTCATTTATCCCTCACTACAGCACTAGGCGCTAAGTGGTATCATCTTTGCTCATGAATGGGGACACCAAGACACCTTGACATGTCTAAAACAGCACACTTCACAATGGGAAGATGTGGACTTGCAGTTCGAAAAGAGTAAAAGAAAGACACCATCTATCTAGTGTCAGTATTACCAACATTATTACCTAGAAAAGTATCTAAAACAAGAATTGACGAAGACCTTAGCAAATACCTAGATATAGTATAGTTTCTTCTTTTCACCGCCAACCTAATGTTCTTAAGGTAAATGCATTCTTTTTTCAGCATACTCTTGGCATGTAGAATATACATCAATATATTCTTAAGCATAGCACTATTTATAGTGGTATCCATAGAAGTTTATACTTTTCCCATGGGACAGAAGATGGTAATCTTTTATTCATGCTGAGGAATCTGTGCACATTTACAACATCTATGCTAGAAGCTGTTTGGGGGAAAGCCCAGATAAAATTAAATCATCTTTCAAATAATTAATTCCAATTTCAGCCTTTCAAGACATATGCACAGCAAAAGAACCAAATGCTCTCATTTGCATCTTTAAAATGTATTTACGTGCCACATGCCTTAACTAACAGGAACCCTCAGTTTAAGACTGTAATCTAAAACTTACGTTAGTAGATCCTCACAGTCCCATACTATTGTTGAGGTTCAGAAGCCCATTAACTCTTATTACCAGAGATTCCCCATGTGAAAAATGGAAAGGACATCATATGATTGTTGTCTACTTCAAAGATTCACATGCAAAGATTAATGAAGCTGTTCCAACTCCTTAAATTAAGAAACAAAAATATTCCATTCTTTTTATATTTGGAATCTTTAACACACTTCAAGGAAACAAAATGCTCTTTGAAATAATTTATTTATTCTTTACTTAAAAGAAAATTTCACTTGCAGATTAAAAGTCAGCATATAAATACAACCCTCTGAATCCTTTCCAATATGAAACATGGGATTGGGGAGATCATTTTCCTTGGCATGCGAAGAGTCTGAGCTCAAAGAAAGGATTCTGTATTCACTTCTTTTAATCAAATTATATGTTTTAAGCTGTCCTCTGCTATCTTGTACTTGGCAAGAATAAATCTAATATTAACTTTTAATTTGGGGCAAAATATTGTTTTTTTTCCATATTTTTATCTGTGCTTCACTTTCTGTACAAACAAGCATATGGCTTAAAACCTTGCATTTACATGTCACCCTTACTCAATCCAATCCATCATCTGCTGCCCTATTTCTCTTGTCCTGGTCTTTCCCTATCTCCGCCAGACCATGGGAGTAAAGAGCCTTTGGCCTTGTCTCACGCTCACTAACAGTAATCCCTTTCATTTCTGGGTCTGGGCCCTGGAAGCAGTCCAGGGCCCACCTTATCACAGGGCTCCCCTGACTTTATTATTTCTCCATTCATTTTTCAGCAACATAACCGCTTTCTCTTTTCAACAATTGATTATATTCATGATTTCTGCCACTGCATCAAACATGAATTTCTTTAAGCAAATAATTTTAGATTTTGAAAGACTTTAAATTCCTCAATAAATTCCCAGTGAGTATAAACTGCCACTCACCTTCACCTGACAAACAAATTTGTCATCATTAACTGTGACTCAAGGAAGTGAAAACTACTGAAGCAAAACGAGCCTTTTAAATATCACTCGATTGGTGTCAAGTTCAGCAGCATTGAACACTGGCATCCCAAATACCCCAAGGCTAGTTAATGGGAGTAGCTCTTTGTACAGCACACAACCCCTGCCTTGACTCTGCTTCTTCCTGAATACTAGACCTGCCATAAATAACCTGGGGTCTCCTGTCATCAGATAAAGCCAAAAATAGAAGCTAGAGTGTAAATTATAGACTCAATTTTCTACTCTTCTTGTGACTAAATTTTCTTCAGGATGCTGACCCTGAGCTATAAAATCTTGGCATCTATTGTTTCACAGTGAAAAGTATTGTTTTTCTCTTATGTATTGAAGTAGTTCATGATCTTAAAATATAGCAGATTTAGTGAAAAAGCAACAGCTTTCTATTATTTTTTACCATTTGTTACAACAAGGTCACAGAGACATAGCACAACTAACCTGTACTGGTTTACCAATTTGGTTTGTCTTGTGTTACATACAAGAAGGCTTTCAGAGACATAAATTGCTTTTACCTCAATCTTTCTTTTTCTTTGCACTTAATGGAGACTGACAAGCCTAGGCATCCAGGTCTATCTTGCCAAAATGCTGCTTGGGCCAAAAGCTACTTATTCTTTCTGGGCTTCCCTGGTTCTTTCTAATTCCAAACAGTTTACCAAGAATACAATGTAGCAAGATAGTGTCTCTCCCCAGAGACTTGGCATTTAACTAGATTAGAATCCCAAAGCAAATTAAGTGTTTCATGGCCTGGAGGTTTTATTCAGCTCTTGTTAATTAACTAGTCAGTAGATTGATTACAAGAAGTTTAGTTTTCTTAGGAAAGAAGAGAAAATCAACTTCTGATTTTTCCCATTTTGTCATATGTGAACTTTAGAAAAAAATTGATCAGCTACTGAAACCAATCTGAATACTAACCTCCTAAAATATCTACATACTGAATAATGAATGTCAAGGTTAGGACTGATGCTATACATTGGTGGATTAAGTATATGGTGTGATCTGAGGAGCTGTACAAGTTCTCTCATCAGTCAACAAATCCTCTGGCCAACCCTCTGCGATCCTGCCTGTTATGCATGCATGCTAAGTCCCTTCAGTCATGTCCGATTCTTTGTGACCCTATGGGCTGTAGCCCACTAGGCTCCTCCATCCATGAGATTCTCCAGGAAAGAATACTGGAGTGGGTTGTCTTGCCCTCTTCCAGGGGATCTTCTTGACCCAGGGATCGAACTTATGTCTCTTATGTCTCATGCATCGGCAGGTGGGTTTTTTACCACTAGTGCCACCTGGGGAAATCCTTGCCTATTATAGTTACATGTTTATTATAGGCTTTATATGCTTGACACTTTGAGTTGCAGCACAAACATGTTGGTTCTTGAAAATAATTTTAACTATCATGAAGGTATAGCCTCTTAAACTGATGGAGTGGTTCATGTCTGTGAATTTCCTATTGCATGCTAGAGAGCAAAACAGAGGACATCAACATATGCTCTCTCTTGTGATAAACCCACAAGGCTACTCTCAATATCACAGTTTGGGGCACTAAGCTGTGGGTTGGTAAGGAAGAATCATAAAGGTTGAAAGTTTTCCCCAAAATTCAAGAAGGCAGTTTATGAGTGATAATAAGACTGAACCATGAAAGGAACTAATATACACATAAATAGCAGAGCTATTATATTTAATCCCTTTCTCTAAAGTATATTTCTTTTTCCTTCATTCAACAAAATTTCCTGAGTGACAACTATGTAGCAGAAAGTGCTGAAGGCACTGAAGATTCAGCAGGGATGTGGTGTAATTTCCTTGTTAGGATTATCATTCTGGATCCCATGCAGAGCAGAGACATCAGGGTGACAAAGTTGAAAGCAGAGAGGTGAGTTACGAATGTATTCCAACAGTCCAGGAGAGAAATGATAATGGCTTGAAGAATGATAGTAGTCATAAAGGTAATTCAGGATATAGTTTGAAGGCAGAGCTAACAGGACTTGCTGATGGATTGGAAGAAATGTAGGAGAGGCCGGAGCAGATGGAGGAAGGAAAGTGATATTTACAAAGATGGAAATACTAAGGGAGTTTGGGGACAGAATCAAGAGTGCTGTTTTCTAGATAAGTTTTGATATGGATAGTCAAATATGGACTTCCAAGGTGGTGCAGCTATTGTAGCCACGTGTTCCGGGAAACAAACTCACTCAGAAAGAAAATGCAGATAATGGAGTTCAGTATATTACATCAGAGGGCCCAAGGCAGAGTCTCCTCTTAGCCAAGGACCCTGACCAGTTTTTGTGAAAACTTTATATACTCTAAGTGTACGTACAGAAACCCGCCTCCCCAAATTCCCTGAAACTAGTCTGAACAAAGGAAAAAGAAAGATACAAAGTTAACCCATGATTCATATGCCTTAAGCTTAGGTAGTTAACAGTGGACAATTATCAATAGGCCTGTGGTCATACCCCAATAAGTATAATAGAATGTATGATTCTATTCAGTTACACAGATAATTAGGGTATTCTTTTAGGCAACAGAGAGCCCTGGGTCTCTTCCTTCTGGGGGCCTGGTTTTCCAGTTGGTATGTCATTTCCATAGATACTGGGCATATAGCTCAAAGTCCACAGTCAGGCCCAAGAAGGAGTCCTGCTTTCAAGATAGAGCTGGTTCTGTTTCTTCTTTCACAGTCGCAAAGAATTTGCCTGCCAGTACAAGAGATAAAGTTTTGATTCCTGGGTTGAGAAGACCCTCTGGAGAGGGAAATGGCAACCCAAGCCAGTATTTTTGCCTGGAAAATCCCATGGACAAAGGAGCCTGTCAGGCTACAGTGCATGGTGTCACAAAGTGTCGGACATGACTGATCAAATGAGCACACACAGAGACAGTTCAATATATGAGACAGGAATTCAGAGAAGAGGACTGTTTGGAAATAGGAAGGTGGAAAATATTGGTAGATGGATGGTATTCAAAGATGTATGTCTGGATGTGATCAACTAGGAAATGAAGTTAGAAAAGGGGGAAATTTCAAATTACAGGTACTCCAAAACCTGGAATTCAGGGAGAAGAGGAATAGCAAAGGAGACTGGAAAAGCCTATCTAAGGAGATAGTTGTGAGAACAAGAAGAGGTTACTGTCCCAAAAGATGAGCCAAAAAAGTATTTCAGGAAAAGGGAGTGATCAACAGTGTTGAATGAAGCAGAAAGTAGAGCAAAGTGAGAAATTCGATTTGACTATTGATTTGGGTGCATTAAGCCACCAGGAAGGTTGACTTTGACAACAGCAACTTCGGTAAAACGCTGGAGGTGAAAGCCTGATTGTGATGGACACTCAGTGAGTGAGAAGCGAAGTAGTGAAAAGTGAAGCACGAAATGTAGACACAAGGCTCCCAACATGTTTATTAAGCGAACAAAGATGTGAGGCAGAAACTGGATAGGAACATATGGCCAAGTGAATCTTCTGTTGTTTGTTGATCTGGGCTTAAAGAGGTTGAGATTCTTCAGATGGAGAAAAGGAGCAATGACCTGGAAAAAGAGGAACAGGAATATCTACCCTGCCTCCAGCTGGGGCCAGTGCAGGAGAAAACAATCACTCATTGAGAAGGTTCTGCGGGGGCGGGGCGGCGGGGGGGTTGCGATGTCCTCAGGGAACTGAGAGCTCCTGCTGCCACATGCAGCTGAAGGGAATGTTGAGAAAAGAGGCTGAGAGTGCAAAAGATTCTGCTAGTGACACAGCATGAGCTTCAGAGGGCACAGGGAAAGGAACTGGCAGGTTGGACGACAGAGGTCAAACTGTGAGTCATAAGATGAGCAAAGCTTACAGAATATTTGAGAGAGACTTCCCTGGCAGTTCAGTAATTAGGGCTCTGCATTTCCACTAAAATGGGTTGGATTTCAAACAGAGGTTGGATACCTGGTTAGGGAACTAGAATCCCATGTGCCACTGGTGTGACCAAAAAATTAAAAAATAAAAGTGATCTAGCACTTAGATGATCAGCTTCAACATTAAAGAAAAATTGAGAAAGTCTGAACTTCTGTTGAGTACAGTCCATAGGAGTGTAGAAAATGTTGATATTATGTGACATTATGTTCCCTACTTTACCACTTCCAGGCTGCCTTGGGTGTTTACTTTATGTTATTTTGTGTTTTAAATAAACTGAGGTGAGGATGATAGAGGTGGAAATATGATCTACAATGTGACATGGCCAGGGTGCCAGCTGGCATTGAGGATTTGCAGTATGTTTGTTTTGGATTTGGGAGAGGGAAATAGTTAAAAGGAGGCCTGAGTTTCTTATGAGGCTGAAATTCATAGGGTTCACCCAGACAAAGGCTGTAAAGGAGTCTGCTTCGTTGGTTACCCTTAAGGCAGAAAGAACCTCACATTTTTTTCCTCTTAGCCACCTACCTTTTCTAAAATTAGGCAGAGGGGTAAGAAAGTAGACATTGAAGAATCAAGAGAAATCAGAACATAAAAACATAAACTTTAATATTCCCAGTTATTTTAACTCATTTTCCTTTACTGCAAATAATTATCCACTTGAATTGTCCCATATTTTATCCTATGAAAAAGCAGAAAAGACTTTTCTGCTTTTAGAATATGAAGAAGGAATTTATTTATACCTAACACCTTAATGGAGAAAGAAATGGCAACCCACTCCAGTGTTCTTGCCTGGAGAATCCTAGGGACAGGGGAGCCTGGTGGGCTGCCGTCCCTGGTGTTGCACAGAGTCGGACACGACTGAAGCTACTTAGCAGCAACACCTTAATGAATTTTTAAACTTATTTATTTCATATTTATTTTGCCCTTCAATTTATCTTTTTTACTTGCTTCCATTCCCTACTTCAAGTAGAGTGACTGGAATATTATAAAGGTGTATCAGTGATTTGGATAAGAGAAGTAGAGTACATATATGAATAAAGTCAAAAAATAGATTACTCACAGTAGATCACTAATTTATGGACAATGAATCTAAAACTTAGAAAAAAATCAATGCTAGCTTTTCTAGTTGGAATCCTCTGAAGATTTCATGTATGCGTCATTTATCTGAGTTTTATTATGTATAATTTGATGATAACTTTCATGTCTCTGGGGTGCTTGAATGTCTCTACAGTCATGCTTACTAGATATTGTTTAAAACCCCTCAGGTTACATTTTTTTCTGATGTTATGGAGACTATTTTTTTTCCGGTTACTAGGTTGCTCACTGAAATGACATGATAAATCTAGGTGCATTTCTCTTAAAACAAAGGTTAATGTTGAATGTTAATAAACTGTCTTTTTACTCAGACATGCAATTTGTTTCCAATAGCATCCTTGTGCTATTAGGAAAAACAACCATACATCATTACCTCAAGCTCATCTCCTTTTCTGTGTTACTAAATGGAGTTGCAACTTGTATAGTTTAGATCAATAGCCACTTGCACCTATGGCAGATTGTTAGTATTTTTTACTTGGGCTAAATATTGAAAACACATGTTTAAAAATCATGGGTAAGAAAGAAGGTGAGGCTGGATATTAATTTTCCATTTTCCCCAAATCTTAAGGATGCAGCAACAACAAACCCTGCAAGGAGCTGATATGTCAGGTTCAGATGTTTAAAGAAAGGTGTACCAACTCAGTACAGCCAGAAAGATCAATGTGACTCAGCAGCCTCCTACCCTTATCGCCCCTCAGGGAAAAATTATAAACAAAGAAGATAAATATGCCATACCCTCCACCTAAACACCATTGAAAACATACTCCCAACTAATTGTAAAAAAAAAGCTGATGAAACTGTATGTGAGAAATTCAGGCAGATGTCCAAAGCAACCTTCAAGAATTTATCTCATACTCATCTACAACTTAATTTTATTAAGTGTTCCCTTAATAGGGCACAAAAATCCATCAGGGGCTGTCATAGTGACCTTATTAAATAGGAGAAAGCTTAAGGGGAAAAAAGGCAATTTACAAAGCAAAAGTAAAAATAAATATGAGAAAATCTTAACAGGAAGTTAAATTCTGGTAAGTGAGCAGAGAATTATGAGAAGTGGAATACTTCTCATAAAAGATCTCCAAAGAAACTGTCTCCCAGCTACACCCTCACCCTAGAAACTCAAGGAATAAGACACACAAAAGTCACTTAGTGTTTTCCCCTCTCTGAATTGTAGAGGAGTGAAACAGATTTTAGGGGGAGAAGATGAAATGAGAATGAAAATACAAATCTGGTCCTCACTCTCTGTAGAAGCTAAGGTTCAGGGCTGCATTCTGCATTGGGAAAAGGTAGGAAGTTTGACATTTTGTGCCTGAGAAAGTGCCTATGAACACCAAACTAGTACAGGCAACTGCTGGAATAGGGACAAATACACACTTTATATCAAAACAGAAGGAATGTCTTAATAAGACCATTTGTGTTATAAATGAGTAAGAAACAACAAAGCTTCCATTCCAAAAGCGTCAACTTTTTTTAAAAAGTAGAAATAAAGAAACACATTATTTAAAGAATGAATATAGAGCCTTCAGTTCAGTTCAGTTCAGTCGCTCAGTCGTGTCCGAATCTTTGTGACCCCATGAATCGCAGCACGCCAGGCCTCCCTGTCCATCACCATCTCCCGGAGTTCACTCAGACTCACATCCATCGAGTCCGTGATGCCATCCAGTCATCTCATCCTCGGTCGTCCCCTTCTCCTCCTGCCCCCAATCCCTCCCAGCATCAGAGTCTTTTCCAGTGAGTCAACTCTTCGCATGAGGTGGCCAAAGTACTGGAGTTTCAGCTTTAGCATCATTCCTTCCCAAGAAATCCCAGGGTTGATCTCCTTCAGAATGGACTGGTTGGATCTCCTTGCAGTCCAAGGGACTCCCAAGAGTCTTCTCCAACACCACAGTTCAAAAGCATCAATTCTTTGGCGCTCAGCTTTCTTCACAGTCCAACTCTCACATCCATACATGACCACAGGAAAAACCATAGCCTTGACTAGACGGACCTCTGTTGGCAAAGCAATGTCTCTGCTTTTCAATATGCTATCTAGGTTGGTCATAACTTTCCTTTCAAAGAGTAAGTGTCTTTTAATTTCATAGAGCCTTATGTGGAAGCAATTACAGTCAAAGAAATAGAGCTTTTCCTACAAGTGCCTTGTACAGTAGAATATTTTAAAAGAACAACAGCAATATGGATTCAGTGACAGAAGACTTCAATGAGAAGATAAAGAAACAAAAGAATTAGTAAAATGGTAGAACTGACACTCAGTTAAAGATCAAAATAATACCCACAGGGAAACGAATGCACTCCAAACAGCAATAAACCCACTAAAGCAAATCTGAATAGATAAGAATACAGAAAATTTTTTCAAGACTCTGGGAAGAAAATGCAAGTCCGCCCTGAGAAAGGGGCACAGCATGAGAGCAGAGGCTGTTCCATTCACATCACAGTGGACTGGATCCCCAACAAGAAAGGATTCTTCTTTCTACATGAAAATGTGGGAATGGTATTAGAAGGGCAAAACATTAGAAGACAGTTGAGATAAATACAGAGGGTTACTGCACAGTGACGAAAGTTTCAATTCTCCAAGAAGCTATGACAATCAAAAGAAAATAACTTCAGAATATGTAAGTCAAGAGTTGGGTGAACTGTAAGGGAAATTTGACAAATTCTTGGTCACAGTAAGAGCTTCCAACATGTTCTTCTCAGTAATCAGATATAATCCATAATATAATATAATATAAAAAATTCAAAAACATACCACCAACCATATTCTTTAACCACATGCAATTAATCAGTTTCAAAAAGTAAATGAAAATCTCCATATACCTGAAGAATTTTCTTGAAGGTGATGGCTATGTTCAATTCAGTATGGGTAACACAAGAATGTACATATGTCCAAATTCACCAAACTGTGTATGTTAATTGTATGGAGTTTTCCCCAGATTTATTGAAAAATCACTGATGTACACCTCTGTGTAAATTTAAGGCATACAGCAGGATGGCTTGATTTATTCACATTGTGAAATTATTATCTCAACTAGTTCAGCTAACATCCATCTTCTCACAGAGATACAATAAAAAGAAAAGAAAGAAAAAAAGGAAAGACAATTTCTCCTTGTGATGAGACCTCTCAGGATTTACTCCCTTAACAACTTTTCTCTGTATAATAGAGCAATGTAGCCATAGTCATCATGCTATACATTTTATCCCCAATATTACTTATCTTGTAATGGAAAGTTTTCACCTTGTGATCACCTTTCTTCAAATCCCCCTTCTCCCACTCATTACTAACTACAAGTATGATCTCTCTTTCTGTGACTTTGATTTTTAGATTCCTCATATAAGTGAGATCATACAGTAGCTGGCTTTCTTTGTCTGACATATTTCACCTCACACAATATCTTAAAGGACAGACATGTTGTCACAAATGGTAGGATTTCCTCAATTTTTTATGGCTGAATAATATTCCATTGTTTATATATACTACAACTTCTTTATTCATTCATCCGTTGATGGCCAATTCTATTTCCATGTCTTGACTACGGAAAACAAATGCTGCTAACAACATGGGGATGCATATATTTTTTCAAGTTAAAGTTTTTGTTTCCTTTGGATATATGCCCAGAAGTAGAATTAAAGTAGTTCTATTTTTAACTTTTTGAAGATGTATCATACAATTTTTCATAGTGACTAAGCTAATCCCTGGTGGCTCAGAGGTTAAAGCATCTGCCTCCAATGCAGGAGACCCGGGTTCGATCCCTGGGTCAGGAAGATCCCCTGGAGAAGGAAATGGCAACCCACTCCAGTGTTCTTGCCTGGAGAATCCCAAGGATGGAGAAGCCTAATAGGTTACAGTCCATGGGGTCGCAAAGAGTCGGACACGACTGAGTGACTTCACCTTCACCAAGCTAATTTATAATCCCATCAACAGAGACATCTATACAAGCATCTGTTACCTCTTGTCTTTTTATTGACAGTCATTCTAATAGGCATAAGGTACTGTCTCACTGTGGTTTAATTTGTATTACCCTGATGATTAGTGATACTGAGCATCTTTTCATGTATCTATTGGCTTTTCACATATCTTTTTTGAGGAAATGTCTATTCATGTCCTTTGCCTTTTTTCAACTGGGTTATTTGGGTTTTATTCCTATTGAGTTTGATGAGCTCTTTATATATTTTGGATATTAGCCTATTATCAGATATATGGCTGGCAAATATTTTTTCCTTATTCCATAGGTTGTCTTTTCACTTTGTTAATGGTTTATTTTGCTTTGTAGTGGCTTTTTAATTTGATATAGTCCCACTTGCTTATTTTTAATTTTGTTACTTTACTTTAGAAGTTATATCCAAAAAATGATTACCAAGACTCTGGAGAAATTTTAAAATCACTTTTAAATATCTCACTGGTGAAAAAAGTTCACAGAAATTAAAAAAAAAAAACTTTGGAATCAAAATTTGATTTTTAAAATGATATGAAAAAAGGCTTTACAAATTAAAATAGTTATATTTAGAAAAGAAAACCAGAAATTCTTGAGTAGTAATCTACAGTAATTGGGAACTTCAGTGGTAGTCCAATGGTTAAGAATTCATCTTGCAATGCAGGGAAGGAGGGTTCAATCCCTGGTCAGGGAACTAAGTTCCACATGCTGAGGGGCAACCAAGCCCAAATAATGCAATGAAAAGATCCCATATGCTGCAACTAAGATCCAATGCAGCTAAAAATAAATAAAATTAAAAAAATAATAATTTAACTGTGGCTAATGAGAAAGATGTTTCAAAAATAACATAAATTTAGGATTAATTACAAATATTAACTAAAACCTCATTAAAAATTGGAAAAATGAGGCCTAAGAGGCAACCCTACTTTCTTCCGTGAGAGAGAGGTTGATTCTACTTTCCAATATACCTTTTTTCTGCTAATGTATATAGGAATTTATACGGGATGAAATTATTTTCTGATAACATCATAATATAATCTACAGTTTACAAAATGTCAAGATGTGATTATAACTGTACTAGTGTAGAAATGGACATTACCTGAAAGTAGATGCAGAAATAGATGAGATTTGGTGCTTCTCCTTTGAGGAGAGAATAAGTAGGTTTTTTATTTGTGTAAAAGATAGCTGAATTATATTAAGTGCATTGTTCTTGCTTTTATGTTCTTGTCATCCTTGTTTGAAAGTTTAAGTGTGGGAAAAGTTTGAGTGGTTGCAGAGCAGCCAAAACAAGTGTTAATTGACTCATTTTATGCCCATCCCAACTCACCTCCAGTTTGCCTTCCTAGTTTTCTGAAAGCCTTAAACCCTGCCATCTGGGCTTCAAGTAGGTGATCTATGCTCTGTATCTATACCAGACTTGGGCTCAGTATTAGTAAGAAAAAAGGAAGAAGAAGCTGTTTTTTCTTTATCAGGTATGATGGTTAATTTTTTGTACCAAATTGGTTAGCCTATGGTGCCCACTCTGGTTAAATATCAATCTAGATGTTGCTGTGAAGACAGTTTTTAGATGTGATTAAGATTTATAACCAATAGACTTCAAGTAAAACAGAGTCATCTCTCCATGATGTGAGTGAGCTTCATTCAGTCATTTGAAGGTCTTAAGAGCAAAAACTGAGGTTTCCCAAGGAATATGCAATTTGGCATCAAGATGACAACATAGAGATCCAGGTGCAGATTTCAGATCCATACTGCACCATCAACTCCTACATAAATTTCTAGACTTCCAATTTGCCTCATCGATTTCAAACTCACCAGCTCCCGCAGTTCCACAATCACATGAGCCAAGTCCATAAACATTGAGAGAGAAAGGTATACCATGGCAGGTGTGGTGCTTTAACTTCAATAGTCCAAGATGTGCATAAGTGGGTATAGGGATCCTTAACATAAGTGGGTATTTGGACCCTTATACGTAAGTGCATAAGATGTGCATAAGTGGGTATTGAGACCCTTAACATTTCAGCCACATCAAACTTCTTAGAGTCTCCAGATGCCTTTGTATGTATCATTTCTTCTTTCTAGAATAACCACCATCTCATATTTCTCCATGTCACCTGAAAGGCTCCATTTCACACTCAACTATAACTTTCTCTAGTTAAAATCATTTTTGAAACTCTAAACAGTTAGACACTCCCTTCTATGTGTGCACAGAGTACTTTTCTCCATGCCTCTACCATGGAATGTATCTTATTATTGCAATAATTAACTTACATACCTATGAATCCCTCTCTTACCACACCCTGGCTTCCCTGGTGGCTCAGAAGGTAAAGAATCTGCTACAATGCAGGAGATATGGATTCAATCCCTGGGTCAGGAAGATACCCTGGAGAAGGGCATGGTAACCCATTCCAGTATTCTTGCCTGGAGAATTCCATGGACAGAGGGGCCTGGTGGGCTACAGTTCATGGGGTTGCAAAGATTTGGACACAACTGAGTGACTAACACTTTCACTTTTCTTGCCAAACCCACTGCACATGAGCTTGCAAATGACAGAGAATTTATGCTGTTTATTTTTTTGTGTTTTTTACACCAAAAATCTTATTTGGAAAATAAAAGCTTTTTACTGCTTTGTTGAATTAATGAATGACTGATTGATTTAATTTATGTAACAACATCTGTGTTCACACATCCCACTTTCTCTCAGTCTAGGCCTTCTTTTTGGCTCCATAGCAACAAAGCACTTAAGTCATCTTCTCAGCTATTATTCTCTTTCAGTGGCACTCACCAGCAGAAAGAGTCACACCTCCAAGCCTTCAAAGAAAATGCAGAGGTAAAGAGCTTACTGAATTGAAGTTGTTTATGTTAATCAAATGCTTATAGAAATATATAAAGAATAATACGACTTGAAAACAATCCTACATTCCGCACCTCCCCCCACCCCATCAGCTTTCCTCTGCTGGTTTCTAACTAGTTACCAAAATCAAAGGCTTCAGAATCAACCTGAACTCAAAATATACCTTCATTACAAACTAAGCTGCAGAGATCTTTAGAAAGTTACCTAACTTCTCCAAGTCTCACTTGGGAAACACATCTTAGAAATACTTACCTAAACAAAATTTTGTGATTGTTAAGCATATAGAATAATGATCGTAGTATCTGGGATGTTATAAGCACTAAATAATTGTTAACCAGATAAATTGTTATTTTAATATATTAATCAAGGAAGAACTTGTGGAAATTAATGCCTATGAAGAGAGATTTTTACAGTCTATTGCTACATCTTTAAAGTGTAAGTGTGCTCAATCACTTCAGTCATATTCGACTCCTTTGCAACCCAATGGGCTGTAACCCAATGGACTCCTCCATCCATGGGATTCTCTGGGCAATAATAAAGGAGTGGGTTGCATCACCCTTCTCCAGGGGATCTTCTTGATCCAGGGATCAAACCCACATCTCCTGCATTGGAGGCAGATCTTTACTGCTGAGCCAGCATGGGAAACCCCTTTAAAGTGCATATTTTTATTATTTGTACATGAAAATTATAACTGTTTCCTAACTATATGCAATAACAAAATATTGTAATGGGTAATAACAAGGCCAAAGGATAATGCTTTTTCATTTGTTGACTTCATATTTATTACCTCTCCTCTGAGGACAGAGGTTCTGTACTTTATTAACTCATAATATTTTTGATTGGTTGGTGAATGGTCTTATGCTCCCACTTTACTAATAAATTTATCTACAAAATCTCATAGTCACTTGCTTGAAAAATAGACATTAAAAGACAATGGCTATTCCTTAAAGAAAAAGCTAACCAGACTTTGATCTACAAACTTATCTTTGACATACAATATGTTGGAATCAGTGAGCCATATGATTCTTCTGTGCCTAGCCACAGTCTTCCCTAAAAGTAAGGGAAGCCAAATGATTGATTACATCATTTTTCAGCTTATAATTTTTAATAAAATTAGGAACTTCAAGAATATCTCAATCTCCTCAACATCTAAAAAACAGCCGCATGCAGTCATTTGCCATATTTGTAATTTTAAACTAAGTGTGAATTAACTTGACTACTGTGTTTGTAGCATCCATTTTATCTTCCTTCTGAACCATGTAAAGTTAAAAGTGCACACTGAAAGAAATTATGGCATAAAGCGTGAAGACATCCTTTTGTTGGTTTGAACACTTGGGAGCTTCCCTGATGAAATCTGAAATTAGCCCCATCCATGGAGGGCAAGAAAAAATGGAAGGAAGATGTAGGTCACTACAGACTGGTAGGTGGCAGGTTTATCAAGCAAAGGAGTTTACCTAAGGGGCTTGTCTTGTACCACCACAAAACGAATAGATCTCTACATTGCCCTCCAGAATTTTAAAAGAGTAGGTAGAGGTTTTAACTAGGTTCAGTTACATATTCAATTCTGATGATATCAACCACACATTTCTTCTCTCAAGTTTGCACCTTTGAAAATGGCTCCAAGTGCAGTAACTAAACATAACTCCAGGCACCAGGAAGGGGATGAGGAACTTCTGATCACCCAGGTCCAACTCATAGGCCAATCAGTAGTCCCTTCCTCTTGATGGCCTCCTCCAACATCACCCCTCCAAGAAAGAGATAAGCAAAATTAATTCCTTCCAAAGAAGACATTTTATGAATAACTTGAGTAAATTAAAAGCAATTAGAAATCAAGCAACCACTACATCAAAGTCTAGTGATGTTTACTTTTTCTTTCGTCTTATCTATAAGACATAACATCAGTGTCCCATGACGATTGGTTGGCATATTTGTCCTCCTTCTGCCCTTTTTCTTTAGCTCCCTTCAATTAAACTTCATTTTTAAAGTCTAATGTCCATTCAAATGGAATACAGAGAAGGGATGAGAATAATTGGTGTCTTTCAAACTATGCAGATTCCCAGTAAAGAAAATATGGGGAACAAGAACAATTTGAAGACCTTTTATTTAGTACATATTAAATAGAAGAACTGTAATTATATATAATCAGAACCCATAAAATAACCTCATGACAATTTTATAGATAACATAACTAGTGCTCAGAGAGAGAAAATCATTTGCCTAAATTTACACAGGTTATAAATAGCAGAGCTAAGACTCAAACCAAATATCTCTGATTCTAAATCTCACACTCATTCCAGACTGGCTCCCCTTAATGAATCCATTGTACCCAGTGATGGATACAATGAGAATTATCTTTCAAATCTGAGAAATTAATAATTTTAAGTGGACAACAATGTATTTCAAGCCTCACATGTCTTGACAAATGTGTAATGTCTGCTGAGTGGTTTTGGGGAATGAAAGAAGTATATGAAGTATATGAAAACACCCATATACAATTCATAATACTCCTCAAGATATCTATATGTAGTACACTCATGTTAAAATCTACTTGTCTTTATTTGAGTATTTGTCATTACTCAAAAAAATAAAAATTCTCTCCAATGTCAGTACATGGTAACATGTCCATTATTATCTAAGATATATTGACAAAACAGAACATGCTGATTATTGGGCTAAGCTCTGGAGATGCATGAGGGAACAAAACCAGATATGGTCATATCCTCAAAGAGCTTAGAGCCCAATAAAGAAGACTTTTTAGTAATAAAACAAATTTAAAATTATAATTATGGTTAGTTTCATAAAAGAGAGCTCCGTGGTGCTATGGAGAGTAAGGTAAGAGGTCATGGTCACAGGTGGCTAAGCTGAAATGTAAAGGAAGAATGAAATTTATCAAGTGACAAGGAGACCAAGGAGTTTTTCAGACAAGAGACCAAGTATAAAAGTTTAGCATGGGAGGGAGAGAGCTTGGTTAAGTGTGAGGGACTGAAAGAAAGTCAATGGCACTAAAGAGATAAGAGTGGGGTGAAGAAATGATGGAAAGGGAGATGGGCCAGACCACTTAGGGACTTGTAACCAATGTTTAATCATTTATTTTTGAACCTTACTGTAATTTAAAAACACTGGAGGTTTTTAAGTGTTAGAAGGGCATAATCCAGTTTGCATTTCAGAAAGACAGATCTGGCTGCAGTATACACAAGGAACTGGAGAGGGTCTGAAGATAAAACAGACAACCAGTAAATGGCTATTTTACTAGTGGTCTCTCCTAGATAATAGAGCATGGGAGCTGGGGTTAAGGTAGGGGGTAGTAGAAGGAGAACATATTTAAGAGATGTTCAAAAGGTATTTAGGTGCTGGGTTGAATGTGGAGGTAAGAAAGCAGGAAATATAAAGACATAAGTTTTTGGCCAAAAATTGAGTGGATGATGGGAGTTAAATTGTTATTTGTTGGTATTAAAATTGAGCAAGCTGAACATGTGGGTCTTCATCTATTAGGAAAGTAATATGAGCCATAATTTGGGGGGAAGTTTCTTAGGATGCAAAGCTAGAATATGGATGTTTTCACATTTTTTTTTTTTTTTTTGGAAGCAAGAAACATCTATTCATGTATCTGGTATTAAATGAATTCTATCATTTTTGGCTTCACTGATGATCCTTTGAGAATATATTTAGTTCAGGTCTCATGTCTCTGTTCAGTGACCTCCGTTGCCTTAAGATAAACCTTTCTCATTATTGTTCCTGTTACTCCAAATTATAAAACAGTTCAACTTGCTTTGTCCTAAAAATTTGGCTGAAGAATGAAGGGGCACTAACAAGACATGAAATATTTTCTCTAAATTAGAGAGGAATTATTCAGATTCTAGTTAAAGAAAACTTTCCAGTAGAGGTGCCAATCATTAAACATCATGTTTCTCTCTCTCATTTCAACAATGTTAGGGTAACTTAAGGCCTAACACATAGTTATCATCCAATATTTTATCTATCCAATATCATCCAATATTATAAATAGTATTTTATATTATCCAGATGTAATTGTGTCATTTAAAAATGACTCTCTTTTACCAGTAACCTTTTAAATACCTATTATGTAATCTTCCTATCTCTTGTCATATCTATCTGTATGAATATATGAATGTGTATATATATATATATATAATATATATATCACATTGATGGGATAAGGCATTTGTTATAATTGAATAGTTGAAATTAACTTTTAAGATTACTAATTTGAAAATTTTATCTCCCACTGTATTAAAGTTTCAGATTTCTCCCTACCATTTTTCCCTGTTATTCAAATGAAGCAAAATTTCTATAGGAAAGAATGAAAAATATTCTCTTCGACACTCCTCTAGGGAAGAAAGAAAAGGCAATCCATAGAAGTATATAAAATATTAAATAATTTTGGTTTATCTCCAATTTTTACTATTTCTTAAGAGCCTCAGAGGAAAGGCAGTTTCAAGCATTTGAGCTATCTTAAGAAAAATGAATTTTTAAAAAATCCTGAGTATTATTCACATAATAGGATGAGCTTTCCATAAAGCTCCAGGGTAAAGCAAGATTAGGTTACATCTTGCATTCACTATGTTTATCACCATCAAGCATTTTTCACACACTTGCAGACTCAGATATTCTATGAGGTAGTCTCTGAGATATTCCATGAAATCAAACACCAAGGACTGTCTACAAACCAGGAAAGCCTGCATTAAAAGCTACTAGTTACAGGGACTTCCTTAGTGGACCAGTGGTTAAGACTTTGATCCCAATGCAGGGACATGGGTTCCATCCCTGGTTGGGGAATTAAGATCATGCAAGTCACAAAGTTATAATAAGTTGTAACTGTTAGTTGCTCAGTTGTGTCCAACTCTTTGCGATTCCATGGACTGTAGCCTGCCAGGCTCCTCTGCCCATGGGATTCTCCAGGCAAGAATACTGGGGTGGGTTGCCATTCCTTTCTTCAGGGGACCTTCCCTATCCAGGGATCAAACCCAGGTCTCTTGAATTACAGGTGGATTCTTTATTATCTGAGCCCTAGGGAAGCCCCAAATCCACAAGGCATGACCTAAATCAATAAAGTTAAAAAAAAAAAACCTACTAGCCATATATCATATTTCATGTCATATGTCATATATATATCACATATCATATTTTTCAAGAAATCCCAGCAATTTTCATTAACACTTATCAGATGCTATCATTAGCAGTTAGATCTGCTGACTCTACCTTCACCTTCTATTGAAGTTTTGCCACTCTCAATCATTCACTTATTGTTTAATCATTCATTTAATATTTTCAGCTAATGTTTTCTTTACACATACGATGGGACATGAGATTCTGAGTGAAAAAGACACAGACACAATCCCTGAGCTCAGAGAGCAACAGATGATAAACAAAGAACTGCACATACTAAGGGCAGAGGCCGTGTGAGAGGTACATGTGGATTCATGGACCAGAAAGTGGTCATTTCCTCTTGAGGAACACGACCTGACTCTTGAAGGACGAGTGGAGTTGCTCCAGCTTTAAATGGGGGGAGGTAGAGTGAAATGACGAGATTCTCACTTACAACAGATCAGTCGCTCAGCAGTGTATAGATGACCGGAGTAGAGCAAGTGGAGGAAGCACCACTAGGAGAAAAATAACCTCATGAAATCACAACTAGGATAATGAGAAAAGAAATACTAATTTTACTTGGATACATCTTAACAGAATAGACTGCTTAATATGTTGATCTAATCAACTGAAGAAGCAGGATCTCTATCTTAATGTCTTGGTGGAGGCTGGCTTTCATCTCTCCTTATGAAGTATTAATACAACATTGTGGAGGCTCATGGTAGGGAGCATAGGAGATAAAAGGAAAACAGGCAGACTCAAGTGACAAAGCATTTCAACTGCATGGCCATTTCCTGGATGAATGGTTTATTCAACCTGCCAAAAGCTCACCCAGGCAGGTAACACAGAGAGCTCATCAGATCCCTATTGGAAGCTGCTGTCAAAAATCTAAAACACATGTGGATTGCAACCAAACTGAATTCCAAATCAGTCAGAAGTAGCTGTTTGGTTTAAATACCTTTGTGTGGATTCACATACTGCAGAAAATGAGCTTTTTTTGCCAGCTCAAGAAATATTGCCATATCCAGACAGCTGAGGGCCACAATAGGGAAAAATCAAGGTATTCAAAGCAAATCTTCACATTCACAACACAGTACCAGCACCATAAAAGATATTGAATAGGGCAGTGCAGTCTATAAACTTTTCACACGAGTATCTTGTTTCCCTTCATTTGTTTTTATCTACTCTCAGAGATAGTTGGGGGTGATGGTGGTGGTGGGTATAGTGGTCTGTGTGGGGTTGTGTCCCCTGTTTGTTGCAATATATGAATCAGATATTTCAGAGAGACTGGGTGGTATAATGGGAAGAATACTGGTTAGGGGAGTTGGATGAACCTTGTCTGAATTCAATTTGAGTCTGAATTTGGCAATAAGGAGTTCATGATCTGAGCCACAGTCAGCTCCCGGCCTTGTTTTTGTTGACTGTATAGAGCTTCTCCATCTTTGGCTGCATAGAATATAATCAATCTGATTTCGGTGTTGACCATCTGGTGATGTCCACGTGTAGAGTCTTCTCTTGTGTTGTTGGAAGAGGGTGTTTGCTATGACCAGTGCATTTTCTTGGCAAAACTCTATTAGTCTTTGCCCTGCTTCATTCCGCATTCCAAGGCCAAATTTGCCTGTTACTCCAGGTGTTTCTTGACTTCCTACTTTAGCATTCCAGTCCCCTATAATGAAAAGGACATCTTTTTTGGGTGTTAGTTCTAA
>SJYT01033876.1:29767-52928 GCA_006410635.1 Cephalophus harveyi
TAAAGCTGAAACTCCAGTACTTTGGCCACCTCATGCGAAGAGTTGACTCATTGGAAAAGACTCTGATGCTGGGAGGGATTGGGGGCAGGAGGAGAAGGGGACGACCGAGGATGAGATGGCTGGATGGCATCACTGACTCAATGGATGTGAGTCTGAGTGAACTCCGAGAGATGGTGATGGACAGGGAGGCCTGGCGTGCTGCGATTCATGGGGTCGCAAAGAGTCGGACACGACTGAGCGACTGAACTGAACTGAACTGAACTGTCTGAATTCTACTGCTGCACTTCATCTTTCTAGGGACTAAGGTAATTTTTGTAGCTTCCATTTTCTCTCTGTAAATTGAGATTAATTAACTTCTTAGGGTTGAGAGAAGGGTTAAATGCAACGATAAATATAAAGGCAAATGAGAGGAGACCAGTAGAAGCAGCTTTCCTTCCTGCTATAAGTTTTAAATGACAGAAACAATCTATATTTGCAGAATAAAAATTTTCATATTTCACATCTTTTTAACCTTTTACATTTTGTGCTTGCATAGCTAATTGTTTGAATTGACTAACATAGCTCCTTTCACACCCACTCATGTGCACCCTATGACACAAACCTACCCACACATTATGTATACTCGGAGTAACTGGTGTTCCCTTGATACATCTCACACTTTGTTCTTTTGTTCTTACTGTTCTATCTGGAAAGCTCTTTCATCAATCTTCATCTAGTAAACCTTACTCATTTGTTAAGGGGCAACTCAGATTTCACCTTCCCAGTGAAACTTGCCATCTCAGGCTGAATTCCCTATTCTTGTCTCTGTGTTTGAATAGCACTTTGTCTAAAAGCTATTCCTGCATTTAAAACACCATTCAGTTCTGGATGTATCTTTCTCTCTTGCAAGATAGTGAGGCATTGGACAGCTTGCTTGCATAGCACCAAACTTAGAACATGGAGAAGGCTAAATAAAAGAGTGCCAACTGCTTTTAAAAAGTTAATTCTTACATGGAAAACTACCAAACCCACCACATTTATTGCCCCTTTTTCATAACTTGGCCATTCAGTTACAGGGAACATTAACGTTATACCTTTATACCTAATTTGTTTCTTTAATTTTTCTCAAGAACAAATAGAATATAAGTAGTTAAACTTAGATGGAGTCTATAAATTTATTTATTAGTGCTTAGCATTATGCACTTTAAAGATTTTTCTATAATATTGTTTTTTTGGTCAATTATTAAGATAAGAGAGTGTACCCTTACAATTTTTCACGTGGCTGTGGCTTTTTTCCTATTTTCTGACAGTTTTGTTCCAACTCCTAAAGTATCTTAAGGGTTACTTAGGATTCCTTTTACAATTGCATGTAAATTAGTAATAAGTTCATTATGGAAAATAATGTAGAGAAAAGCAAAATGAGAAGTCACTCATTTTCAGTGACTCAATTCCAGATTCTAGAAAACTAGTCTGAATATTTTGTTACATACTTCTCTAGATAACTTCCAAGAGAAAATGTACTAAATATAATTTTTTTAATGGGGTTGTGATATAATGCTATCGTATAACTGGTTTTTGTCACATAATAATATACCATGAATATATACATTGTTGTTATTTAGTCACTAAATCATATCCAACTCTTTTTTGACCCCACAGACTGTTAACTGCCAGGCTTCTCTGTCTGTGGATTTCCCAGGCAAGGATACTGGATGGAGTGGATTGCCATTCCCTTTTCCAGGGGATCTTCCCAACCCAGGGATTGAACCTGCATCTCCTGCTTTCGAAGTCGGATTCTTTACCACTGAGTCACCAGGGAAGCCCAAACACATACATTACATGTACATATAAACATTATAGGAATTTACCAAAATGGTATTTAGTCAATCTCTTATTTTTAAAATTTTAGATTATTTTCTATTTTTTCTATCATTAAATAGACTGAAATACTGCACTGAATGCTTAATTGAAAAAATGCTGCAATGAATTTTTCTGTAACTATATCTATGCAATATTTGAACTAAATTGTTTGAGCTTTCCAGCATTTCATGTTCATTGTGATTTCCATAGTGACCCTGATTTTTAACTTATGAAATGCTATTAATTATAAGAAACTTGGACCCTGAAATTAGCATCACAGGTGAGATGTTTAATAATATTAAGCGTGTGATGTACAACTCCTAACCTTTTTTTCTTTATTTATAATTAAAAACTAATGCCAGTTATTAATGTTATAATTAACTTTGACAGTTCATTTTTAAAATATCTAATTTCAATCTGGTCTTTATCTTTGCAATGGGTAATAAAAGTTATTTAAGTATGGTAACATAGAAGCTAATTTTTATTATCTAACATGCATAGGGCTTACTCAGAATGTTTGCCTATGTTTTTCTGTTTCTATTGATTAATATTTAATGTTTACTCTAAAATACAATTAGTTTTAAGATAGCTGTATCATTGAAAAAATAATCTCTTAATTGTGATTCTGAAACTATCCATATTTTAAGCTCTATCCTTTAAATCACTATTTTTTACACTCTGATTCTTAATCATTCACAAAGAACACAATGATTGTGTTAGAACTGACTTTATTCCTAGACATGAATTAGCTGAGTAAAGACTATGCTCATTTTAATACTTTCAGTTCATATAAATGACTGATGTCTGTTGCCACTCTGAGAACCCAGAAATACGTGTCAGGCAGCTGAAGAGAGCACAGTATCTTAAGAAAGCCAACAAGATATGGCAGAAAGTAAGGGCTTCCCTGGTAGCTCAGAGGTTAAAGCATCTGGAGAGCTGGGTTTGATCCCTGGGTTGGGAAGATCCCCTGGAGAAGGAAATAGCAACCTACTCCAGTATTCTAGTATTCTTGCCTGGAAAATCCCATGGACAGAGGAGCCTGGTGGGCTATACTCCATGGGGTAACAAAGAGTCGGACACGACTGAGCGACTTCACTTTCTTTCTTTCAAGCATAAAAATGGGAAATCAGTCATTTTCAGTTATGGAAGGGAAGACAACAGCTCTTAAAGAAAAGATAAAACTGTAGGAATAAATTAGATTGTTTTTAAAATTCCAAATCATTGCTATTTTTTTTTTCTCTAAGACAGTAATTGTCTGATCATTGGCTATCTTTTAGTTTGGTCAAATATTAAATCGCCTCAATATGATATTCCAAGAAATCTCATTTTAGTTACATGGTGTTCAGAGAAGCTATATTTAAGAAAATCTGAAATATACCATAAGTGATGCTGGGAGGGATTGGGGGCAGGAGGAGAAGGGGATGACCGAGGATGAGATGGCTGCATGGCATCACGGACTCGATGGACGTGAGTCTGGGTGAACTCCGGGAGATGGTGATGAACAGGGAGGTCTGGCGTGCTGCGCTTCATGGAGTTGCAAAGAGTCAGACACGACTGAGCGACTGAACTGAACTGAACTGAACTGAGTACAATTAGAGCAGTGAAAGTATAATACAGTAGGTCACTGGTTTGTCACAGAATCAATAAAACAGCTGTTGATTGCACAAAGTTGCTAATTTGCATTTGCTTAGCTTACACTTTAGCCAAACTCCCCCTGAGATGTCAAGTTGAGTATAGAACATGCCAAACTGATATTCATTTGCACAGTATGTCAGAGATGAGTGCAATAATAGAACATATGGAAATTTCTGTTCCCTCCTTTTTATACTTGGGATCAGTTGTCAATTTTTTTTTTTTTAATTAGAATAAAATATCTGGCACTGCTCTGGATTTTTATGGTGAGGATTTTTACAGTGATGTTGACTTCTTCAGTATCATTTTGAGAATAAATGAAATTACACATCTAAAGAAACTAACTCAGGGCTTTGAACAATGTTGTTATAATGGTAGTGCTCTAGTTAATTCTTTTGTCCTACATTGCAAAAACAAACACAACAAAACAGGCAAATGTATCCACATTTCTAGACATACGCATTGGGGTTCTTAGAAAATCAATGGATATCAATTATGTCCCTATTCTCCACCTGAGTCCTTAACCTTTTGAGAAACAGACACAGCTGTCAAAATTTTGGAAATAAAAAGTTTTATTACTGTTGAAGTTGCTTGGAGAACAGCTTAGCTTTGCCTGCAGGACTTTCATGCCCAGACTGGCTGCTATGGATGATGGTAGGAGAACCCCAGGGCCCGAAAGGCATAGCTTGCTTGCAAAGCCTCCCTCCAGCAAAACTAGAGTGAAGTTCCTCAAAGCCCTCCTCTCGACTAGATCTGGATTTTGGTCCCTGTCCTTGCCAGGACTGCATAGCCTAGTTTTAGCACAAATTCTGTTAAGTCAGTTTAGAGAGAATCACCACCTACAATATTTGACCACCCTCCATCTCTTATCAAATTCCTCATCCTTCACCCTCCCTCAGATGATTATCTGACCCTCCTGGCCTGCCTTCAGTGAGACTCTATCAGGATTACTAACAGAAACTAATAGATATAATAAAATTTCCTCTCCTTGATGTCTCTTCTTAGTAATTTTCTATCCACTGATCCCTTCACCTTCGCTCCTGAGCTATAAATCCGCATTTGTTCTTGTTTTAGTCAGAGTTGAACCTGATCTCTCTTCCTATTGTGACAGACTTGACACTTCTCACAATAGCTCTAAATAAATCTTCTGTACTATTTTAACAAGGGCTAGAACAGTTTTTTCTTTAAGATTGCCCCACTCAATTTAAAAAGTGGCAGAGGAAAAAAGATGAGAATATACTCTCTGCAGTCAGGCCAATCCTAAAAGGAGAGCCAGGAACAAGCGTAATGTGCATGCACATCTAATTTTTCCTCTGATGCACATTGAGGTTCACGCATGTTCTTTTGCCCCTGCTACCCTTAATATTCAATTAGGACAAGTATTGAACATGAAGCTTCAGTTAGGTGTCTATGTATTCCCCACGGACCTATCAATGACCCAACCATTGAGAAGAGTAAACAGCAAATGAAAAACATAATCCTTATCATTGAGCAAATCATCAAGCAATCAATTGCTACTAAATAAACAATAATAAATTAACCTAAAATTAACTTTCTGAGCACCTACTATGTGCCAAGAATAGCATTTTAAGACAACTTGAAATTGTGAGACTTGGTCCCTGGTGTCAAAGAGATCAAGATCTCAAATTTGACCCTCACAAATCTAGAATTCTAGGAGATCAGTCTTTGATGATAACACCAAGGATCTGAATATAAGTAAAATGAGACATCAGGGGACAGATAATGGTTCCATAGGTAAAGAAATCAAGTGTCCCCTGGGTATATACACTGCAGCTCCGTCTTTGGCTCCAAACTGGCTGAAATCATGCCCTGAAATCTAAGTCATCAATGACTTCTCCCTCCTTCTCCCCATACCAAATCCATTAGCAAATCCTGTTTCTAATTCCTCCAAAGTCAGTTCTGAACCTGTCCACTTTTTGCCCCCTCGACTGTTATCACTATTTCATGGCACCACTCCCTGGACCTCTGAGCCAGCCTACTGACTATTTCAGGGACTTTCTCCCTTATTTGTTCAACCCAGAGATATTCTGAAAATGTGTATAAGACTTTCTCACTTTCCTGTGAAAGCTATTTCCATATGAGATGCTGCTGTGGCTGCTAAGTCACTTCAGCTGTGTCCGACTCTGTGCGACCCCATAGACAGCAGCCCACCAGGCTCCCCCATCCCTGGGATTCTCCAAGCAAGAACACTGGAGTGGATTGCATTTTCCTTCTTCAATGCATGAAAGAAAAAAGTGAAAGTGAAGTCGCTCAGTCGTATCCGACTTTTAGCGACTCCATGGACTGCAGCCTACCAGGCTCCTCTGTCCATGGGATTTTCCAGACAAGAGTACTAGAGTGGGGTGCCATTGCCTTCTCCTCCATCAGTTCAGTTCGGTCACTCAGTCATGTCTGACTCTTTGCGACCCCATGAATTGCAGCACACCAGGCCTCCCTGTCCATCACCAACTCCCGGAGTTCACTCAGATTCACGTCCATCAAGTCGGTGATGCCATCCAGCCATCTCATCCTCTGTCATCCCCTTCTCCTCCTGCCCTCAATCCCTCCCAGCATCAGAGTATTTTCCAATGAGTCAACTCTTCACATGAGGTGGCCAAAGTATTGGAGTTTCAGCTTTAACATCAGTCCTTCCAATGAACATCCAGGACTGATCTCTTTTAGAATGGACTGGTTGGATCTCCTTACAGTCCAAGAGACTCTCAAGAGTCTTCTCCAACACCACAGTTCAAAAGCATCAATTCTTTGGCACTCAGCTTTCTTCACAGTCCAACTCTCACATCCATACATAACCACTGGAAAAACCATAGCCTTGACTAGACGGACCTTTGTTGGCAAAGTAATGTCTCTGCTTTTCAATATGCTATCTAGGTTGGTCATAACCTTCCTTCCAAAGAGTAAGTGTCTTTTAATTTCATGGCTGCAGTCACCATCTGCAGTGATTTTGAAGCCCCCCAAAATAAGTCCCTCACTGTTTCCCCTGTTTCCCCATCTATTTCCCATGATGTGATGGGACCAGATGCCATGATCTTCGTTTTCTGAATGTTGAGCTTTAAGCCAACTTTTTCACACTCCTCTTTCACTTTCATCAAGAGGCTTTTTAGTTCCTCTTCACTTTCTGCCATAAGGGTGGTGTCATATGCATATCTGAGGTTATTGATATTTCTCCCAGCAATCTTGATTCCAGCTTGTGTTTCTTCCAGTCCAGCATTTCTCATGATGTACTCTCCATATAATTTAAATAAGCAGGATGACAATATACAGCCTTGATGTACTCCTTTTCCTATTTGGAACCAGTCTGTTGTTCCATGTCCAGTTCTAACTGTTGCTTCCTGACCTGCATACAGATTTCTCAAGAGGCAGGCCAGGTGGTCTAGTATTCCCATCTCTTGAAGAATTTTCCACAGTATATTGTGATCCACACAGTGAGTTGGGAAAATCTAAATCAATAAAATATAATAGCAGCTTCCTTATGTCTGGCCCCATACACTTCACATCTTCACATGCCTCACCCCCCACAACTTCTGCCTCCTGCAGATTTCCCTTCATTTCCTAAACATGCTAGGCTCTTTGGTACACTCAGGGCTTTAGCACAATGTGATTCCCTCTGCCTAGATGTTTTCTCATTCTTCATCTGGCTAAATTACCTATTATTTGAGTTTCCCTATAGAGGCCTGCCCTATTATAATGATCTAAATTAGCTACCTTTGTTTTACTCTCTTATAATATCCCTGTAGATTCCTTTTCCTAGTGCTTATTCATCTTGAATTTATAGTTTTATTCATGTGATTTTTATTTAGTATCTAGATTATAGGTACTTTGAGATCGATGTTTGCTCTACTATTTTCCTAATACAATGCTGTGCTTCCCTTGTAGCTCAGTTGGTAAAGAATCTGCCTGCCAGTACAGGAGACCTGGGTTCGAGTCCTGGGTTGGGAAGATCCCCTGGGGAAGGAAATGGCAAACCACTCCAGTACTCTTGCCTGGAAAATCCCATGGACGGAGGAGGCTAGTAGGCTATAGTCCATGGGGTCGCAAAGAGTCGGACATGACTGAGCGACTTCACTCACTCACTCACTGAGCCTGAGCTCTGGAGCCCAGAAGATGCAACTTCTGAGGCCACATGTGCTAGAGCCGGTGCTCCACAAAAAGAGAAGCCCCTGCAATAAGAAGCCCTCTCACTGCAATTAGAGAAAGCCTGTGAGCAGCAGCAAAGATCCAGCACAGCCAAAAATAATAAATAATTAAAAAAGAAAAAGAGAAAACAACACAAATGTTTATGATCCTCAGTCATCAAGAAAAAACTAAATTATTTTGATATAGATGTTTAATATAGAAGTTATATAAGAAAAACAGCACACAAAAAAAGAAAAACAACACAGATTTAGAGACCCCACTCCAGTACTCTTGCCTGGAAAATCCCATGGACGGAGGAGCCTGGTAGGCTGAAGTCCATGGGGTCGCCAAGAATCGGACACGACTGAGTGACTTCACTTTCACTTTTCACTTTCATGCATTGGAGAAGGAAATGGCAACCCACTCCAGTGATCTTGGCTGGAGAATCCCAGGGCCGGGGGAGCCTGGTAGGCTGCTGTCTAGAGGAGCCTGGCTGACTACAGTCCATGGGGTCACAAATAGTTGACAGACTTAGCAACTAAATAACAAAACAGTGACAACAAAAGATGAGTTTGCACCAGAATATCTGTGAATGTGGGGGTGGGAGGAACAAATGTTTAAAGCCTGGTAGCGCAAGACTCTGGAGAAGGCAATGGCACCCCACCCCAGTACTCTTGCCTGGAAGGTCCCATGGGCAGAGGAGCCTGGTGGGCTATACAGTCCACGGGGTTGCGGAAAGTCGGACACGACTGAGCGACTTCACTTTCACTTTTCACTTTCATGCATTGGAGAAGGAAATGGCAACCCACTCCAGTGTTCCTGCCTGGAGAATCCCAGGGATGGGGGAGCCTGGTGGGCTGCCGTCTATGGGGTCACACAGAGTCGGACACGACTGAAATGACAGCAGCAGCAGCAGCAGCGCAAGACTCAGGTTTGCGCATTTCACTGCAATAGGAATCCCAGCAATTTCAAGTGAAACAGGAACTATCTCTTATTCCCTGAATTACCTCCCCTGACAACATGACACAGTTTTGAGGAAGATGTCTTTCCTGATACAAAATGCTTAATCCCACAATAAGTGAAGATTGAATGAATATGCTTTTGTGGATTTTTTTTTTCCTCCAAATATTTTTCCTCCAAATAATACCAAGGTCTTCAGTAAGTATGCACAGGCAATAAGGTTGCATACTGCCACTACAGAAATCACCCAAGTTCTAAATTTTCCTGTTGATTCAGATATTTAAAGGCTAACACCTTCCCCAGGTTCAAATGCAAACTCAGCATCCCACATGCCGGATTGCTGGCCAGAACAATCCCAGTGGGAGCTAACCTGCCCATCACACAAAAGGCCTTTAAATGAGTTTTAGCACAGTTTTTTGCTCCTCTGGGTCTGAGAAGCATAAATAAACAAAATTCCTTTTCAGACAAAAAAGATTATTCTACTTAAAAAAAAATTGTCCAAGACAATTAATTAAATAATCATTTAGTGGTAATATGGAGCATGAAAATGTTTATATAAATCAACAGTATTATCAGTGGCATCAATATAAGTTTGTTTATGATATTTACAAAACATAAAACTATGAAATGGGAAATAATGAGCTTATTGTTAGGGAAAATGTTCAGTAAGTTATTAAATTAGAACAATGTGTTAAGAATGAAATTTAATGGGGATAAATGATAAGGATTAAATATATAGAGTGGGGATATAGTCAGTAATAATGTGGTATCTTTGTATGGTAGTGATAGATAATAACTATGTTTATCATGGTGATTATTTCGTAATGCATAGAAATATCAAATCACTATACTGTACACCAGGAACTAATATCATGTTATAGGTCAATTGTACTTCAAAAAACAAACTCTTAGGAAAAAAAGATTTTATCTGTGTTTACCAGAGGCGAGGGATTAGGGTATGTGTTGGATGTAGGTGGTCAAAATGTAGAAACTATTTTATTAAAATAAGAAAAGAGAATTATCAATGGATAATTAACTACTTTTATCCTAAAACTACAGGATAAAACTTAAGGAGGCTAAGAGGATATTTAGATAATATCAAAGTATTTTCCCAGAGGATACACATTAATTCAAAAGGCAAAATAGTATTTTAAAAGGAAAAAACTAGCAGACATCACCTTAACATGATGCAAATGTTAAACTTAAAATGATCAAAGTTTGTATCTGCAATAATGAGGCTAATTGATGGCATGTGCCTCCTGATGTAAAGCATTAAGAATTTATCATCAGATCTATGGCACTCCCACAAAAGTGCATAAGCCGAATCTAAACCTGAGGAAGCACAAACCTGAATAGAGAAACAGTCCACCAGATAACTGGCAGTATCTTTAAAATCATCAATTTCATGAAAGACAAAGACAAAGGGAAGTTCTAAATTAAAGATTTTGAATATGTGATCACCAAATGTAACACATGGCCTTGTATTTTTGGCTTTGTTTTGTATTTTGACCAAATAGGGCATTACTTGTATAAAATCTGAGTAAAGACAAATATCAATAAATTGCATAGCTTTTATAAAATATAATATGTGATATAATAGATACAATCATATTATATTCATATTAATTTCTTGACTTTTATAATTATACTATATAAGAGAAATACATACTAAAATATTTATAAAGGGAAATTGCCTCTACTATTATATTGGAGAAGGCAATGGCACCCCACTCCAGTACTCTTGCCTGGAAAATCCCACGGACGGGGGAGCCTGGTGGGCTGCGGTCCATGGGGTCGCTAAAAGTCGGACACGACTGAGCGACTTCCCTTTCACTTTTCCCTTTCATGCATTGGAGAAGGAAATGGCAACCCACTCCAGTGTTCTTGCCTGGAGAATCCCAGGGACGGGGGAGCCTGGTGGGCTGCCGTCTGTGGGGTCACACAGAGTCGGACACGACTGAAGTGACTTAGCAGCAGCAGCAGCAGCCTCTACTATTATATAGTTCAGGCAAAACAAAAAAGAGCAGTAATTATACCATATTTGATCATTGAAAGGACTCCTCATACTCCAGAGAGTGTACTCACAGAAGACTTAAAAGGACACGGAATATGGTGCAGCTGGAGAAAGGAAGCACAGGCCCACATCAAAGAGAACTGAGACCTCAGGTTGGCTCTCCCAGCGTCCTTCTCAATCTCTAGAACACACTTCATCTTCAGATCAGGAGTCACTAAGATTACACAAGACATCTCAGTCTCAGTGGAACCACAGTCTCATTTGATGTAGGATTTTTAATATCTCTCTGATCACAAGCCCAAAAGCAGGTTGCATGGCCAGTCTACTGCAGAAACCAAAGCACGTACTAAAGCCAGGTGTAAACCATCAGTCTGTACATCTTCCAAAACCAAGGCTGATCAAGTGCTAAGTTGCTGCCTGGTGTTTTGCAGATCCTAGCATATTTCACTAGTTAGCATTTTTTATTCAGGTTTTGCCAAGAGTCAGCAGGCCCCTGCTGTCTCAAAGATAGGCATAGAGTTGAAACAGAATGACTGAGATTAGACCATTACTCACACAGCACAATCCCTAATCCTTGGTTAAGCATTCTGAGTTATAAACTACTCGTCACGGTTCTTTCTGCATCATTCAACAGTTATAGAACAAAAACCGTAGAAAGATGCATACCAAATATAAAATCATTTGTATTTTCCAAAGAGGGGTAGATATTACTTTAAAGAAACATTTCGGCTTAGTCAGTATTCCAACACAGACTTATTTATTACTTTAACCACCTACAGACTTAAGTCTTTTACCTCCATCCACCATTAAATATGAACTTTATGAAAAATGTCTATACACTGATTTAATGTAAAAGTTAAGTGGATTATTAACAAAATCTCTTCTTTCTCTGGCCATTCAGCTTTCATCAGAAGAACAGCTTGTAGGACTTTTAATTCATTCTCCCAATAATTTTGATCACTAATATTGATATAGTGGTAAAATAAAACTAACCTTATCAGTTACACCAGTATTACACCAAAATGAAGCTAAATTGTGTGTTAGTTTAAGATCTTTACAAAATTAATCTGTTAGAATTACCAGTTGTATTTTCTCAATTTTCTCAACAAAATCACTCACTTCATATTTGTTGTGGATTAGCGTATAAGTCCAGAGAAGGCAATGGCACCCCACTCCATACTCTTGCCTGGAAAATCCTATGGACAGAGAAGCCTGGTAGGCTGCAGTCCATGGGGTCGCTAAGAGTCGGATATGACTGAGCAACTTCACTTTCACTTTTTACTTTCATGCATTGGAGAAGGAAATGACAACCCACTCCAGTGTTCTTGCCTGGAGAATCCCAGGGTCGAGGAGCCTGGTGGGCTGCCGTCTACGGGGTCGCACAGAGTCAGACATGACTGAAGTGACTTAGCAGCAGCAGCAGCAGAGTATAAGTCACAAGTTTAATCTCTTGTGAGCAGAGTTATGTGCCCTTCTTCATGTTAATGTTGTACTGACATGGATTCCCAATGAACTTAATCCTTATAAAACACCTATCATTCCCCACTAGTGAAATCCTGCTGCTGTTGCTGCTTAGTTGCTAAGCCGTGTCCGACTCTGTGCAACCCTACGGCTCCTCTGTCCATGGGATTTTCAAGTCAAGAATACTAGTCACGTTTAATAGGTTTCCAATCCCAACAAATTGTACTTTTAAGTGGGGCTGGTATAATGGTTAATTTTATGTGTCAATTCAAATGTACCAAACATTTGTTAAAATATTACTCTTTGTGTGTCTGTGAGGGGGCTCTGGATGAGATTAATATTTGAATCAGTAGAATGAGTAAAGCAGATTGCACTCCCTAATGTCACCTAATGTCACAATTGGGTCTTATCCAATCAGTTAAAGGAAGTCCTGAATAGAACAAAAAAGGTGATCCTAATGTGAGTAAGGGGGAATTTTTTATCTGCCTACCAACGCAGAAGACGCAGGAGACATGGGTTCAATCCTCGGGTCTGGAAAACCCCCTGGAGAAGGAAATGGCAACCTGCTCCAGTGTTCTTCCCTGGAAAATTCCATGGACAGAGGAGCCTGCCAGGCTAGAGTCCACGGGGTCACCAAGAGTCGGAGACCACTGAACACGCATGCACATACCGCCTTTCCTGCCTGAATGCCTTCAAGCTAGGAGGCTATCTTTTTCTCTGCCTTTGTACTAATTTATCCACTCTTCTTGGATCTCCCCTGCAGATCTTCAAACTGGAATTACACCCCTGGCTCTCCTGAGTCTCCCATTTACCAAATGTAGCCTGTGGGACTCGTCAACCACTATAATCACATGAGCCAAATCCATGTTTTATAGGTCTATTACATATCATCTCACTGGTCCTGTTTCTCTGGAGAACTCTAACAAACACATCTAGGTTTTGTTTGTGCATGGAGCCTTAGAAGTCAGAGAGACCATTAGTATATCACACATGTATTCCTTGGCTTTTGCTGACAAGATCTTAGGATATTTCCCTAGATCTGCCTCTGTTTCCATCTGCAGAGACACACTTAATAGCCCTTCTAAGGTAAGTAATCCTAATGCATCCTCATTCCTATCTATGTCCCTAGCAAGTTGTCTAGCTAGTGTTCATTTTATCCATTTTTTTCTAAAGCTGTGCTGTCTTAACAGGTCAGATGCCATCTTTGTACTTCCTTCTGAAATAGTATCACTTCAGCATGCAGTACAGCAAACACAAATTTTCCTCAGTCTGTCTCTCTTCATTAAAGGTAAATGTATCTTGCCCTAGGATATGGACACGTACCAATTTCTCTCAATATTTTTTGGAATGTTTTAGCCAATGTTGATTTTGCCAATAAATATTTTGTTGCCATTGAGGACTTAGTGTTAGAGTACAATATAAGTATGTGTGACTCTAAGATGTTGAATTACTCAGGATAGGGTCACATGGTTAGTTGGAGACAACCAACTAGACACCCCTAGGTGTTTTTGGTGGAAATCAGGGCTCTGAGGAGTCTGCATGTGGACCCACAAAGGCATCCTTGAACTGATTTCAGTTTGTTTTCTTTACCTTGATCACTGGTCTCCTTTTATAAATACATGTCTACAGGCATGAAAGAACCTGATAAAGCATGACATTTTCTGTCCACTGATTCCAAGAACCCTTTTCAACAGATTATCACTTGGGTTAACAGCTACCTGTGGCCCATGGCTTTGTTGTAAAACCATGTCTTTTGTACACATTCAGGAAGCAACAATTTATACGTTACCTTCTGAAAAGAGGCCTCTGTAAAATGCTTATATATAACATGTAAAATGGAAAACAAAAGACAAAGCAACATAAGAATTATTCCAAGTGCTCATCTCAGAGGCCTAGAAGTGTCACTGAGATGCATCACATAGCTGACTTCGCATAAATGCTTTTTAAATCTACTAGGACCCATCCTGGACCTTCAGCTCCAGATAAAACAGTGTGTTTTGGTGGGCAAATAGTTTCACTATTATGAGATTCAGAACCAGCTTCCTGGAGTTTGCAAACTGCAGTCCCTCAGGGATCTGGCTTTGGAACAGACCTACATTTTGTTTAGTTTTGAGCTGACTTGAAATTCTTATTTATTTAAAAAATGTTTTTATTGGGGGATAATTGCTTTATAATATTGTAATGGTCTCTGCTGTACATCAGCATAAATCAGTCATAATTATATATATATAATTATATATTTTAAATTATATAATATATAATAATTATATATAATATAATATATATATAAAGCTTAATTATTTTTTAGCAAGGAACTCTGCACTTTAATTTGCACTGAGCTAGGCAAATTACATAATCTGTCTTGTACCTGTGTAAATACAGCTAAAAGATGATTTCATTCTCTTGCTCTCAGCCTCTCACAAAATAGCAAGATAATGTGACCTTGCCATTGTAGCTTTATTCATTTGTAACTTCCTTTCCATCAACAATTATTTCCCCTTTTTTCCATTTGTCATTAATTTTAACCTCGATCCTCTGTCATGGGGTAGTACAAGCAGGTTCAATGAGAGGAATGACCCATGACACTGGCAGCGATATAAATATAATCAACGCTTCATCCTTCATCCAGTTCCACTCATAGGGCTGGAAAAGGAACATTTATAGGACTGTTTCATCCACTAGGTAATAAAGAGGGAGACACCATTAATCTCAGCTTAGGCAAGAAGGAAACACTCATGGCGCCAGCCCTCCCCAGATCTGAACAGTTGTATTTAGAAATGGTATCATAGCGTCATGTTTGGCAACTGATCTTTCCTCTGAAGCTCATAAATGTGATAATTCTCAGTACTATATGATCAGCCAAAAAAAAAGAAACTAAAGCAAAATGGAGGTTTATGTAAGTTCTTATGTCACACCCTACCCCTCTTCCTTATCTTCTCCAAAATGTCTCAACAGTCTGTCCAATGGTGATCCCTCTTTACTTTCTTTTGCTTTGTTAGTTTTTTTTGGGATATAGCCTGTTTACATTATTCTGTTAATTTCTTCTGTATAGCAAAGTGAATCTGTTATACATATACATATATCCACTCTTTTTAGATTCTTTTCCCAGTCCATTACAGAGTATTGAGTAGAGTTTCCTATGCTGTACAGTAGGTCTTTATTAAATATCTGTTTTATATATATATAATAGTGTACATGTATCAGTCCCAATCTTCTAAGTTATCCCTTGCCCCTCCTTACTCTGTGGTAACCATAAGTCTATTTTCTATACCTGTAACTCTATTTCTGTTTTGTAGATAAGTTCATTTACTATAAAACTCTTAGAGGAAAATAAAGGCAGAACACTCTCACATAAGTTATAGCTAGATATTTTTTGATCCACCTCCTAGCACAATGAAAATAAAAACAAAAATAAACAAATGGGATCTAATTAAACTTAAAAGTTTTGCACAGCAAAAGAAATCATAAACAAAATGAAAAGACAACCTTCAGAATGGGAGAAAATATTTGCAAATGAAGCAGACAATAAAGGATTAATCTCCAAAATATCTCCAAAATATACAAACAGCTCATGCAGCTTGATATCAAAACAAATAAACACCCCAGTCAAAAAATGGATAGAAGATCTAAACAGACATTTTTCTAAAGAAGACATACAGATGGCATGTGAAAGGATGCTCAACATCATTGTTAGAGAAATGCAAATCAAAACTGCAATGAAGTATCACCTCACTCCAGTCAGAATGGCCCTTATCAAAAAATCTACAAAAAAGAAATCCTCTTTACTTTCACATTGATTGAGTTTTAGCACACATTGACTTAATCTTGCAAGCCAGCAATTCATTCTCTTATTTTGCTCCAGTTTAGTAAGCAGATGTTTTCATTGCCCATTTCTACCTTCACTTAGTCCACTACTTTGTGGATAGTAAGGTAGATAATAATTTTATTGTATATGATACATCTTACCCATGGTTCTATTATATCTGCAGCAACATGGCCTCTCAGAGAAGGCAATGGCACCCCACTCCAGCACTCTTGCCTGGAAAATCCCATGGATGGAGGAGCCTGGTAGGCTGCGGTCCATGGGATCGCTAAGACTCGGACACGACTCAGCGACTTCACTTTCACTTTTCACTTTCATACATTGGAGAAGGAAATGGCAACCCACTCCAGTGTTCTTGCCTGGAGAATCCCAGGGACAGGGGAGCCTGGTGGGCTGCCGTCTATGGGGTCGCACAGAGTCGGACACGACTGAAGGGACTCAGTAGCAACATGGCCTCTGCGACTACACAGATAAGATCTCAATAAATCACAGGGAACCCCAGAATACCCCTGACAAACGCAACATTTTAATATAACCTGAAAGATTAATCGCAATATATTGTATAATTTCAATATATGAATATTTTAACATAATGAATTATAACTCAAGAACCTTGTTTTTAACTACTTTTTCTTTTTCTCTGTCTTGATATATTATTAACTGATTGAATATCACATCCTAAAAAGAAATCACAAATTTCTTTTGAGAAATCACTCAAAAATCATAAATTCTAAAATGTTAAATTAAATTTCTTTTGAGAAATCACTCAAAAATCACAAATTCTAAAATGTTAAATTACTTGTGAAAATAATTTAAAATACTTGTTTAAATTTTTAAATAAATAAAATTACTACAGATTCCAAACAATTTTATTTAAGGTAGTTTAAAATATAAAATAAAATAGACACCACTTCACCACCAAAGAAAATTCTTAACTTTCATTTATGCAACATATGCAAAGTCTGGGCTAGATACTGAGACATCAGAATTAATAAATCATGATCCTTGATGCCTGAGTCACACATTCCCAAGTAAATCAAATGTATAAAATAAGGAAGCAGTTACAATGCCAGGGTTTCCTCATCACCTCAAACACAAAATAGGAATAAGAAAATCGATTGATTTCTGCCCTGAAAAATCAACACAATCTATCAAAGCAGACATTTGCAAATTTCACTTTAAGAAATGTACTCATCTCCAGGCCAATAAAATTTAGACTACAATCTTACTTAAGTATAATAAAATCAGAAACAATGTGTCAATTAGATAAGCTGTAGGTCAGCCACTTAAATACATAGAGAAAAAAGAGTCATACATAGAGAGAAAAAAGGCAGGCAAAGATTGGTAGTGCTTGTATAAATACTATCCAGGAAGAGTTTTATCAGGCTTACAGGTATATATGCTCTGCCTGAAGTCACACCCTGATCCTGAGGTTGTAGTGACCAGTTAAGGAAACCTCAGTTCAGTTCAGTTCAGTCGCTCAGTCATGTCCGACTCTTTGCGACCCCATGAATCGCAGCACACCAGGCCTCCCTGTCCATCACCAGCTCCCGGAGTTCACTAAGACTCACGTCCATCGAGTCAGTGATGCCATCCAGCCATCTCATCCTCGGTCGTCCCCTTCTCCTCCTGCCCCTAATCCCTCCCAGCATCAGAGTCTTTTCCAATGAGTCAACTCTTCGCATGAGGTGGCCAAAGTACTGGAGTTTCAGCTTTAGCATCATTCCTTCCAAAGAAATCCCAGGGTTGATCTCCTTCAGAATGGACTGGTTGGATCTCCTTGCAGTCCAAGGGACTCTCAAGAGTCTTCTCCAACACCACAGTTCAAAAGCATCAATTCTTTGGCGCTCAGCCTTCTTCACAGTCCAACTCTCACATCCATACATGACCACAGGAAAATCCATAGCCTTGACTAGACGGACCTTAGTCGACAAAGTAATGTCTCTGCTTTTGAAAATGCTATCTAGGTTGGACATAACTTTTCTTCCAAGGAGTAAGCGTCTTCTAATTTCATGGCTGCAGTTACCATCTGCAGTGATTTTGATGCCATAAAATATTGAAACTACACAATGTAGATAAATCCCCTTGTTCTGATTCCATGATTATCAAGCATCTCCCTGATAATTTGGCTTTCAGCATAGTTTTTCTATGGGGAGTAAATGAACTTATCAGATAAATGTGAATGTCAAATTGGCTTCACAGATTTTTCTCATTTTAAATTAACAAAATTGCCTCTGTGAGGTTTCTTAGTGTGAATTAGCATCTTTCTGTCCAATCATTCTTATTAACTGAGACATGACTGAGGCTCGTTTCTGAGCACACAAGGCTGAGTCTGATCTCTACCTGTGGTGAGGTCACCAGGCAAATAAATAAATACTGTTGATACCTTGTGGCCATCTGTCTATGTGACCATTTGGCCATCCATATAAAAACACGTCTTCATTCTCATTGTATGTGTTCCTAAATCTTCTCTGTATCAGAGAAACACAGGAAGCACACTCACTGTGCACAGAGTACATCACAGAGGATGAGAAAGGAAGAGCTAACCCGTCAGCTGGGGCTTAGCCTTGAGCAATGGAAGGAAGAATACTACAGGAAGAAGAAATTTCCATTGCAGAGAGCTTTCCCACCCATGCGAGAAAACATGAGCAGAGCAGAGTTTGGAACGTCTAAAATATCAAGCATACTTTAGGGAAGGATGAGATAACACTGGAAAAGTATAGAATGACAAAATTATGAGGAATTTTGTACATTTTCCTTATCAATTATACAACATATTCAGTGCCTACAATGTATGAGGCCCTATAATAGACTTTCATCATTAAATGGAGGTTTGGTTTTTAGAATGAAGTTGCATGTGCCCTCAGTCGCTTCAGCTGTGTCTGACTTTGTGATACTATGGACCACAGCCCACCAGGCTCCTCTGTCCGTGGGATTTTCCCAGCAAGAATACTGGAGTGGGTTGTCACGCCCTCCTCCAGGGATCTTCCCAACCCAGGGGTTGAATCAGTGTCTCCTGCACGTACTGCATTGCAGTCAGATTCTTTACCACTGAGCCATCAGGGAAGCCCTGGAGTGAAGTTAAGGGAGACCAAAACAGTTTAATAGGGAACTGATGGTTTTTTCAGAAAGACATTCAATGTTAATAACAATGTGCAGAAGAGAGTTTACATAGCAGGCTTGAGACTGGTATTTATAGAAAGGCCTACGTGCATGGTTGGCCATTGGCCAGTGTCTGGGAACCTGGGCCTCAGGATGATTCTCAACATCCTCTAACTGATTAGAAAGACTCGTTGTGCCTAAACTGTTTATACAGACAAGATGGTTTATGCTGAACAGAAGCCTTCCCTCTGGGGGGTGGGCTGGGGAGGAATATGGGTATGTGCTAGGCAGATGGGGAAGGCAATGGCAACCACTCCAGTACTCTTGCCTGGAAAATCCCATGGACAGAGGAGCCTGGTAGGCTGCGGTCCATGCGGTTGTGAAGAGGTGGACATGACTGAGCGACTTCACTTTCACTTTTTACTTTCATGCATTGGAGAAGGAAATGGCAACCCACTCCAGTGTTCTTGCCTGGAGAATCCCAGGGACAGGGGAGCCTGGTGGGCTGCCATCTATGGGGTCGCACAGAGTCAGACACGATTGAAGTGACTTAGCAGCAGCAGCAGCAGCAGCTAGGCAGATAATACCTATAACACCAGTCTCCAGAAGGAACTTTAAGCATTCAGTTTCTCATGAGCTTCCCTGGTAGACAACATTCCAAATACACTGTCACAATTCAGTGCTGAGGAAATTATATGTGTCCCGTGGGTCCCACAGGGAGCAGATTCCCAGGAGCTTTCACCTGGTTTCATCAGACTTTATCTCATGTACCTTTTCCTTTTGCTGATTTTGCATTGTAATAAATCTTAGCTGTGAGTACCATTGTATCCCAAGTCCTGCAAGTCCTGCTAGAAAATCATCTTAGCAAGCGTTGGATGTGGTTCAGGGATCTCCAACAGAGTGATAAGGAGAGAGAGACTGGACATTGGTGGAAATAGAGGGAACAGTTGATTAGAAGGAAATTCCAAAGTAATGTTCAGAATATTTTAATGGGATGGATGAATGGTATCATTATTAAACAGTGTATTTTAAAATTCTGAAAAGAAACAAATTTGGGGATAAATGATTTACCTTTTAAACCTAGTATATTGAAGTTAGCTGTTGCATATTGCAGAGAGAATAATCTAATAGGCAATAAGAAACACAGGCTTAGAAACCAGGACAGACATTGACAAAAGATATATATATATATATGTATACATGTGTGTATGTGTAGGAATATACATGTATTAAATATATGTAGGAATACACAGACATATATATATGTTGGAATCATTGTTTTGTAGGAGGGTGTCTATTATATACCCAAGGAATATTTATGACATGAGGAGAAAGAATTAAACAGTTAATCATTAAGAATATCAGTGTGTAAGAAGTAGACAAAAGATCCTACAAAAGAAATCTAAGGTGACAAACTTCAAGGAGTGGTATCAAATGCCACAGAAAAGTCAAATATGGAAATACCTGACTACATTCCCTATGTGATTTACCATCTGGACTTGATCTCATGCGCCTTTTCCTTTTGCTGATTTTGCATTGTAGTAAGTGATTTGTCATCTTTCAGTTCAGTTCAGTTGCTCAGTTGTGTCTGACTCTTTGCAACCCCCCGAACTGCAGCATGCCAGGCTTCCCTGTCATCACCAACTCCAGGAGCTTGCCCAAACTCATGTCCATCAACTTGGTGATGCCATTCAACCATCTAGTTCCCTGTTGTCCCCTTCTCCTCCTGCCTTCAATCTTTCCCAGCATCAGGGTCTTTGCCAATGAGTCAGTTCTTCACATTAGGTGGCCAAAGTATTGGAGTTTCAGTTTCAGTATCAGTCCTTCCAATGCGTATTCAGGACAGATTTCCTTTAGGATTTACTGGTTGAATCTCCTTGCAGTCAAAGAGACTCAAGAGTCTTCTCCAACACCACAGTTCAAAAGCATCAATTTTTCAGCACTCGGTTTTCTTTATACTCCAACTCTCACATCCATATATGACTACTGGAAAAACCATAGCTTTGACTAGATGGACCTTTGTCGGCAAAGTAATGTCTCTGCTTTTTAATATGCTGTTGGTCATAGCGTTTCTTCCAAGCAGCAAGCATCTTTTAATTTCATGGCTGCAGTCACCGTCTGCAATGATTTTTGAAGCCTAAGAAAATAAAATCTGTCACTGTTTCCATTGTTTCCCTATTTGCCATGAAGTGATGAGACCAGATGCCATGATCTTATGGAAACAAGTTTTAAGTGAGCTTTTTCACTCTCCTCTTTCACTTTCATCAAGAGGCTCTTTAGTTCTTCTTCACTTTCTGTCGTAAGGGTGGTGTCATCTGCATATCTGAGGTTATCGATATTTCTCCCAGCAATCTTGATTCCATCTTGTGCTTCATCCAGCCCAGCATTTCACATGATGTACTCTGCATATAAGTTAAATAAGCAGCGTGACAATATACAGCCCTGACATACTCCTTTTCCTACTTGAAACCCCTGTTGTTCCATGTCCGGTTCTAACTGTTGCTTCTTGACCTGAATACAGGTTTGGCAGGAGACAGGTAAGATGGTCTGGTATTCCCATCTCTTTCAGAATTTTCCACAGTTTATTGTGATCCACACAGTCAAAGGCTTTGACATAGTCAATAAAGTAGAAGTGGATGGTTTTTTGGAACTCTCTTGCTTTCTCGATGATCCAGCTGATGGCAATTTGATCTCTGGTTCCTCTGCCTTTTCTAAATCCAGGTTGAACATCTAAGACCTTAGAGAGAGCAGCCTCCTATACATGGAGGAGTATAGGATGGTTTTTTGGAACTCTCTTGCTTTCTCGATGATCCAGCTGATGGCAATTTGATCTCTGGTTCCTCTGCCTTTTCTAAATCCAGGTTGAACATCTAAGACCTTAGAGAGAGCAGCCTCCTATACATGGAGGAGTATAACAGAGGGGAAAGAAACCAGGCTAATGAGTAAATAGTAAATAGGGAATCCACAAAAGAATTAAGCTAATGCCCCAAAGTACACAGGTAGAAGGCTTTTCCCTACCATTGTCTACGTGTATGTGTGTGTGTGTGTATAGCTAGAAAGGTAGATGTTTTGGAAACATTTTAAGTATAGGGAAATAAAGCTAAAATTAATGATGTCTGAAGATACAGGTGATACAGTTAGGCTGCCAACACATGGCTATGTTCTTACAGATTAACCCAGTTCTTAAGTGATCAACCTGGGCTTCCCTGGTGGCTCAAATGGGGAAGAATCTGCCTGCAATGTGGGAGATCCAGTTTTGATCCCTGGGCCGGGAAGATCCCCTGGAGGAGGAAATGACAGCCCTCTCCAGTATTCTTGCTTGGATAATCCCATGGTCAGAGGAGTCTGACGGGCTACAGTCCATGGGGTCGGAAAGAGTCAGACATGACTGAGCACACACACACACACACACACACACACACACACAGTGCTTTACAGTGTACAAAACACTCCTATCTGGTCCCACCACTTCATGGGAAATAGATGGGGAAAGAGTGGAAACAGTGTCAGACTTTATATTTTTGGGCTCCAAAATCACTGCAGATGGTGACTGCAGCCATGAAATTAAAAGACGTTTACTCCTTGGAAGAAAAGTTATGACCAACCTAGATAGTATATTCAAAAGCAAGACATTACCTTGCCGACTAAGGTCCATCTAGTCAAGGCTATGGTTTTCCCTGTGGTCATGTATGGATGTGAGAGTTGGACTGTGAAGAAGGCTGAGTTTATTTTTGTGTGTGGTGTTAGAAAGTGATCTAGTTTCATTCTTCTACAAGTGGTTGACCAGTTTTCCCAGCACCACTTGTTAAAGAGATTGTCTTTACTCCATTGTATATTCTTGCCTCCTTTGTCAAAGATAAGGTGTCCGTAGGTGTGTGGATTTATCTCTGGGCTTTCTATTTTGTTCCATTGATCTATAATTCTGTCTTTGTGCCAGTACCATACTGTCTTGATGACTGTGGCTTTGTAGTAGAGCCTGAAGTCAGGCAGGTTGATTCTTCCAGTTCCATTCTTCTTTCTCAAGATTGCTTTGGCTATTCGAGGTTTTGAGGAGAACATAGGCAAAACACTTTCCGACATAAATCACAGCAGGATCCTCTATGATCCACCTCCCAGAATACTCGAAATAAAAGCAAAAATAAACAAATGGGATCTAATTAAAATTAAAAGCTTCTGCACAACAAAGGAAACTATAA